>JAVTVY010012231.1:0-49973 GCA_036873755.1 Hanleya hanleyi | reverse complement strand
CTATCACATCTTTTCTGGGCAGATGATTTACTTATAATCTCCGAAACCCCAGAAGGACTACAGAACTGCCTTAACAAGCTACATGACTATTGTGTTAAATGGCATTTAACTGTCAATCCAAATAAATCTAGCTGCATGGTCATCCAAAAAAGAAAAACTAACATTAACACAACTTTTTATCTTGATTCAACCGAAATATCTCTGACGGAAAACTATACGTATCTTGGCTGTACTCTGAGTGCAAATGGAAATTTCTCAAACACTAAGTCCGACCTTGAAAAGAAGGGACTGAAAGCCATGTACAAACTACACAAAACATTTGCTGGTATTAATCCACCACCTGAACTATACAACAAACTTTTCGACACTTTAATTAAACCCATTCTTCTCTATAACTCCGAAATATGGGCAACTGAACTACTAGGCAAACTGCGAAACAATGATATCAATAAATTTTTCACAAACTTAGACTCTGAACCCTTCGAAAAAGTCCACACAAAATTTTGCAAATTAAATCTTCAAGTTGGAAAAAAATCGGTGAATATTGCCTGCAAACGGGAACTTGGACGATTCCCACTTATAATAGATATCCACGCAAGCATATTGAACTACAAGCTGCATCTTGAAAACAATAACGACCGGCCTATTCTTCAAGATGCTGTCCTCTGTAGCAAAATACTAGAAAACGATGGAATTGGATGGCATAGCTATTCATCATTAATGATGCAGAAAAATAATATCAGTGCCGAGGACTTGCCACTGCAGCCCACTAAAAACACATATCCCCAGAAGTAAAAGATAAATTGAAAACTATATATATACAATTCTATCAAGACAAACTACGCGAGTCCGAAAAATTACTTCACTACAAACATATAGAACAAACATATTCTATATCTCCTTATTTGAACTATATAAAAAATCGAAACTATAGGCAATCACTAACTAAACTTAGGATCTGCGCACATCGGCTCGAGATAGAAACCGGCAGATATCGGAAAATAGACCGGAACAAACGATTTTGTAAACGGTGTGAGAAAACAAACAAGATCGTTGAAGACGAGTATCATTTTGTTTGTATATGCCCGAGTGGTAAAAAACTTCGAAACATTCTATATAAAATCATCAACAAATCCTGTCACCTATTTGGGCAACTAACTGACCTCGAAAAATTCTATTTCCTGATTAACCCACCCACCCACCTTTCCCCAACAATAGGACAGTTTATGTACGAAATGCTTCTGGAGAGATCAACACAGCTCACAATATCTCCTGCCACTAGGACTGCCTCAACCTCCACCTAATTTATAAATTGGAATGAACTGCATGGCTTTCTTGACTGGGGTGATTATGTCCTGTCACAATATAACCTTTATTATGTAAATGTAATATTTTATCTTAGCTTTAACATTTTCTGTATGTATTCATGTATAGAAATAAAGAATTGAATGACTAGAAGCCTATATCGTGTTTTACCCCCCTGAATTTCCTCATCGACTACTTTCTCCTGGCAATAAAACAAGTGACGTCACCCGTGAAATAGTAGTCTCCCCTTGTCATTTCTCCTGTCACAAATATGGTGTGTTTCATCGTGTTTTTCAACCATCATCGCTACTATATATACTCGTGTTATACCCCCCTGGCATAGAAAATTTACAAGTTAAATAACCCCAAAGGGGGGTATAACACGACTATATATATAGCGTGGATGGTTAAAAAATTATCGAATTTAATAACATTCTGTGAAAAGAGAGGGATTTTTTTGATGGGGCCTGTATAAAAAAAATGGGGCTTGGTTTTTTGGGGGGAAATAAGGAAATTAGAGAATAAGGGGGTTATTTAATAGGGGGTTATTTCAAAATGGTATACAATAAATGCGGCTTGGTTTTTTTAGCGAGGAAAATAGATAATGAGGGGGTTATTTGAGAGGGGGTTATTTTAAAATGGTGTAGATATGAACGATTTTAATAGCATAATGCAGGAGTCAAGTGAAACCCCCCCCCCCCAACCTCGGGGTTTAGTGGGGACTTAGCAAATGAGAGTTGTTAAAATGCTTCAATGCCCTACCCCCTGGGGCAAAACATTGAAGTGAATCCCCGCCTAAACCTCAACCAAATACAATTTATGTCCCATCCCTAGGTAGAAGAAGTCTTAACTGAATCCCAAGATAAACAGGACTGAAAATGTGTGAAAGCCCCACTCCCTGGGGCGTAAACATGTTGTGAATCCCCAGGTAATATCCCCCACTAAACCGGACCCTTGCCCGAGGTTGGGGGGGTGGGGATTTCATTTGACTCCAGCATAATAGCATTCTGTGAAAAGAGGGAATTATTTCATGGGGCCTGTATAAAAAAATGGGACTTGGTTTTTTAGGGGGAAAAAATGAAAATATATAGTGAGGGGTGTATTCAAGATTCAAGATTCAACTTTATTGTACGAACACCCCAGTAGGGTAGAGTACATAACAGAATAATAAAATCAAATCAATACAGAACAGACACATTGATATATATACATACTGCATGATAAGACATCAAGGGCAGTTATGGCGGGTTCCGGTCTATACAGTTTAACTTGGATTTACCCTCATGTACCATTTGTATACTGTATTACATATTATGTTAGTTAAAGGTATATCTACCAACGACATGATAAAGTTTTGAGAGGGGGTTATTTTTTTTATTTTTTTATTTTTTTCTTAGAACTTGTTTTTTTGTTCTTTTGTATAGATATGTACATGCCATGTTCAGGAAATGTATATACAAGATATGTTAATATTGTTGCATACGATATACTGGTATGTAAATATCGTAACGTCCTATTTATGCGAAGTCGTCATCGGATGACAAAACAATGTTCTGGAAATAGTTAGTGTGCACATGTCCACCTTTTGAGCGTTTCGGTCCTTTCCGTACAGATTTATTCGCTTGCAGGGTCACATTTACCGGTAAGCGTTGGTCCACCACATCCGAAGCACAGGGAGACGACGTGATATCATCCGATATATCTGCTAGGAAGCCTGAACGCCACTGCACAAGGGGATTGGGCTGAGGTATATCTGTACGCCGCTGTACGTGGGGATTGGGATGGGCAACACAAGTTGTGTTTGTTACGATTTCTCCACATTACACGAGTATATATAGAGTGACGATGGTTGAAAACAACGATTGAACACCTGGTTCCGGCTAAACAACGCTCTATATATACTCGTGTTATACCACCCTGGTATAGGCATTTCACATGTTAAATTACCGAAAAGGGGGGTATAAGACGAGTATATATACTCGTGTTATACCCCCCTTTTGGGTTATTTAACATGTAAAATGCCTATACCAGGGGGGTATAACACGAGTATATATATAGATCGACGATTATACGGCGAACCTTCATAGTTGTACAAAGGAGAAATGACAAGGGGAGACTACTATTTCACGGGTGACGTCACTTGTTTTATTGCCAGGAGAAAGTAGTCGATGAGGAAATTCAGGGGGGTAAAACACGATATAGCCCTTCGCGAGCCAGTGTATCGATCGATCTATTGGGATCAATACACTGGCTTAGTTACCCATACGAGTTCTGAATATAAATAGATGAAGGGGTTTCCCCTGGATCAATCCAATCAGTGAACGCGCAAAGCTGGTTGATTAGGCCAATCCGCTGCGAGGTATGAGATGTGACAGGTTTCAATTTCAACGCGGGCCAAACTGCTTTGATGTCAAGCGGAAATCGACAACGGAAGTCAAAGCACAAACCGCAGGCTGGGGATACCGACATGCTAATTCAAAACAAGTGCGGGGGATGAAATGTACGAGATTGTATAATAGAGGCTTCGACTCAAGAACTCATTCGAATCACCAAAAATGTCCAGGTAAACCCTCTGCGAGGATTTAGGATTTACCTGGACTTGTGAAGATGGGGTCCCACATCATACATTGCATTGAACAGGATCCGGTCAAGTTCACAAGACGAGAAAAATGTGAATACTACTTCGACACATATCAGATCTGAAAATATATTCCATGCATCATGATACGAACGCCGTCTTCACGGAAAAGGACGTGACAGTGAGAGTGTTGAAAATTGGGGTTCTCATAAGGCTGGTTAAGAAAAAAGTCATGTTTAGCATCACCACCCGCCCTGAAATATATCCCCGAACCAAATTTTATTTTATTTTATTTCTGTTTCTCATTTTTGGAGTTGAGACCCAAGTCAAGCTACTTACTGCAGCAAAACAAGAAGTAGAATTCTCAATATAAATGTACACTAAAATTTAATGAAACTAGATCCAGATACAAACCAATGATTTCTCTGTTCAGTAAACTAGTTTACACCATTCACCCGGCGATGCATATAGTTTTGAGTATGAAATCCAGATTGTCAGTTGTCGACCTAGAGATTGCCGAATGCCAAGGCCGCCATACATTGCCAATTTATTGTTCCTCTGTACACGTCAACCCTTTGGTATTTATAGCAATTACAATAAAGAGACATTCTTTTCTATTCTATATGGTATCACTCAGTCATGTTTTAATTCATTTCCATAATGCCCTGTCAGTGTCCACAACAGAAACGGCCAAATCAGATCATTCAATAGAACAGGCTTTGGGTGTGCATTTAAAATTTGCAAAGTTATAAACTAGAATGGAAAATACTCAAATTGATATATATTTTCTGAAATTCAAAACAGTTTATTACTGAGTGAATGTGATAATACCATACGGTATCATAACGGTTCTCAGAAACGGTCTCAATCCTGCTAAACCTTACAATGGTCCTTCTCAGGGCTATCTAAAATTTACCGCCATCGCTCGAGATGTAGGCTTATCAGCTCTACAAAAGCATGATCATCGACAACATGTATCGCGCAGCCTCATTTTTTGTACCACATCATACCTTGATCAACAAATTTAATAATAAAGAGTTTAAACGGAATATACGTGGGGCAGTCCATGTGCCATTTTCCACCAGACATGTGGGAGATAGTCAGATACAGTGGGAATTGGCCCAATTATGTTTGTGAAAAAGAGTAAAGTCTGGGTTCTCATTTCCAAAATATATGATTACAGACTGTAAGTACCCTCGCACATAGTGAAGAGAAGAAATCATCCCCTGATAGACCAACAAAAATCCTCCCTTAACTAGCCAAAATTTCGGGAGTTTATTTTCATGGGCCACTTTTATCTACAAAAAAAATATCACAAGTTGTTTGGATCAGCCTGTAACATTTCTAATTCATTATTTTAATAGAAGGTTTAAAATATAAAATTTTATTTTTTACTTCCGCTAACCCACCTCAAAATCAGCAGTCACCTACTTTGTCTACACCCGTGAACAGTCCATTTTTGACTTGTCACACAGAGAAAACTACTTCGATTTATTCCCCAACAATCTGATCCTTTTTTACACCAGCTTTCAAATTAAATATTTCACCACTTTAAGCATATATTTTGGTGATTTATGAACAAAATTTATCAGTTTTACCAACACCGATAACTACTTACAACATTCCAAAAAAGCCCCGGAAAAGTTCCTAAATGCTAAGTGAAACAACCTTGAGTGTGACATTAAACCCAATCTCAGCCCCCATAGCCACAAGGTCACAGTTGTCAAAGAGACACTCGTTGGAGATGCCTCCCGAGTCGACCAGTAGTAACAAGGGATGTTATGTTATGGTGAATGGCTGTATTGGGTTGCCTGGAGGTTACATAAACTTGATTTATTGGGACCCATATCTGTCACCTAGGGCCTTGTTTTAACAAGTCTCTGAATGTGCATAACCTAAACAGGTTACCATGGGAATAATTATGGTAACCTAAATGAGTTACATGTACCATGAAAAATATTACATAACACCCTTGTACTGTGGTGTGTTTTCATTTTGATTGAAGTATGAAATTTCTAGAAACAACCGAAATAAACCTTTAAAGGAGTACTTACCTTATTTTTAAGTTTGACTATATTTATCAGCAATTGTATTGCAAAACTTATTATATAAATCTTATGTTGAAAGAAAGCGAAATAAAAGAAATATTGAATACTTTGTTGCTCGACACGGTGTGCACTGGGCGCTGCCATTGCACCACTGCAAGCCGAAAAGGGGGGTATAAGACGAATATATATACTCGTGTTATACCCCCCTTTTGGGTTATTTAACATGTAAAATGCCTATACCAGGGGGGTATAACACGAGTATATATATAGATCGACGATTATACGGCGAACCTTCATAGTTGTACAAAGGAGAAATGACAAGGGGAGACTACTATTTCACGGGTGACGTCACTTGTTTTATTGCCAGGAGAAAGTAGTCGATGAGGAAATTCAGGGGGGTAAAACACGATATAGCCCTTCGCGAGCCAGTGTATCGATCGATCTATTGGGATCAATACACTGGCTTAGTTACCCATACGAGTTCTGAATATAAATAGATGAAGGGGTTTCCCCTGGATCAATCCAATCAGTGAACGCGCAAAGCTGGTTGATTAGGCCAATCCGCTGCGAGGTATGAGATGTGACAGGTTTCAATTTCAACGCGGGCCAAACTGCTTTGATGTCAAGCGGAAATCGACAACGGAAGTCAAAGCACAAACCGCAGGCTGGGGATACCGACATGCTAATTCAAAACAAGTGCGGGGGATGAAATGTACGAGATTGTATAATAGAGGCTTCGACTCAAGAACTCATTCGAATCACCAAAAATGTCCAGGTAAACCCTCTGCGAGGATTTAGGATTTACCTGGACTTGTGAAGATGGGGTCCCACATCATACATTGCATTGAACAGGATCCGGTCAAGTTCACAAGACGAGAAAAATGTGAATACTACTTCGACACATATCAGATCTGAAAATATATTCCATGCATCATGATACGAACGCCGTCTTCACGGAAAAGGACGTGACAGTGAGAGTGTTGAAAATTGGGGTTCTCATAAGGCTGGTTAAGAAAAAAGTCATGTTTAGCATCACCACCCGCCCTGAAATATATCCCCGAACCAAATTTTATTTTATTTTATTTCTGTTTCTCATTTTTGGAGTTGAGACCCAAGTCAAGCTACTTACTGCAGCAAAACAAGAAGTAGAATTCTCAATATAAATGTACACTAAAATTTAATGAAACTAGATCCAGATACAAACCAATGATGTCTCTGTTCAGTAAACTAGTTTACACCATTCACCCGGCGATGCATATAGTTTTGAGTATGAAATCCAGATTGTCAGTTGTCGACCTAGAGATTGCCGAATGCCAAGGCCGCCATACATTGCCAATTTATTGTTCCTCTGTACACGTCAACCCTTTGGTATTTATAGCAATTACAATAAAGAGACATTATTTTCTATTCTATATGGTACCACTCAGTCATGTTTTAATTCATTTCCATAATGCCCTGTCAGTGTCCACAACAGAAACGGCCAAATCAGATCATTCAATAGAACAGGCTTTGGGTGTGCATTTAAAATTTGCAAAGTTATAAACTAGAATGGAAAATACTCAAATTGATATATATTTTCTGAAATTCAAAACAGTTTATTACTGAGTGAATGTGATAATACCATACGGTATCATAACGGTTCTCAGAAACGGTCTCAATCCTGCTAAACCTTACAATGGTCCTTCTCAGGGCTATCTAAAATTTACCGCCATCGCTCGAGATGTAGGCTTATCAGCTCTACAAAAGCATGATCATCGACAACATGTATCGCGCAGCCTCATTTTTTGTACCACATCATACCTTGATCAACAAATTTAATAATAAAGAGTTTAAACGGAATATACGTGGGGCAGTCCATGTGCCATTTTCCACCAGACATGTGGGAGATAGTCAGATACAGTGGGAATTGGCCCAATTATGTTTGTGAAAAAGAGTAAAGTCTGGGTTCTCATTTCCAAAATATATGATTACAGACTGTAAGTACCCTCGCACATAGTGAAGAGAAGAAATCATCCCCTGATAGACCAACAAAAATCCTCCCTTAACTAGCCAAAATTTCGGGAGTTTATTTTCATGGGCCACTTTTATCTACAAAAAAAATATCACAAGTTGTTTGGATCAGCCTGTAACATTTCTAATTCATTATTTTAATAGAAGGTTTAAAATATAAAATTTTATTTTTTACTTCCGCTAACCCACCTCAAAATCAGCAGTCACCTACTTGGTCTACACCCGTGAACAGTCCATTTTTGACTTGTCACACAGAGAAAACTACTTCGATTTATTCCCCAACAATCTGATCCTTTTTTACACCAGCTTCAAATTAAATATTTCACCACTTTAAGCATATATTTTGGTGATTTATGAACAAAATTTATCAGTTTTACCAACACCGATAACTACTTACAACATTCCAAAAAAGCCCCGGAAAAGTTCCTAAATGCTAAGTGAAACAACCTTGAGTGTGACATTAAACCCAATCTCAAACCCCCCATGCTTCCACGAGGTCACAGTTGTCAAAGAGACACTCGTTGGAGATGCCTCCCGAGTCGACCAGTAGTAACAAGGGATGTTATGTTATGGTGAAGGGCTGTATTGGGTTGCCTGGAGGTTACATAAACTTGATTTATTGGGACCCAGATGTGTCACCTAGGGCCTTGTTTTAACAAGTCTCTGAATGTGCATAACCTAAACAGGTTACCATGGGAATAATTATGGTAACCTAAATGAGTTACATGTACCATGAAAAATATTACATATGATAACACCCTTGTACTGTGGTGTGTTTTCATTTTGATTGAAGTATGAAATTTCTAGAAACAGCCGAAATAAACCTTTAAAGGAGTACTTAACTTATTTTTAAGTTTGACTATATTTATCAGCAATTGTATTGCAAAACTTATTATATAAAACTTATGTTGAAAGAAAGCGAAATAAAAGAAATATTGAATACTTTGTTGCTCGACACGGTGTGCACTGGGCGCTGCCATTGCACCACTGCATGACGTTTTTAGATGAACGAAAGTGAGTGTATGCTCAAACGAAAATCACAACGTCATGGAGAGGTTGATCGTGTTCGTAATGCGATAATTAACCCAGTGAATTCATGGACGGTCCAGTTGATTTTAGTGGTTCAAGTGTAATCATGAAACTGTTTATGAGTTTAGAAGCATCGTCATTCAACTCAAATCACTAGACAATTGCAGAGGATGCTGTTTTAGGTTACCAATTAGCTGCAAATTTTGTCTCAGTTCAAAAACTTGCGGAACAAATTCTTCAGTTGGCGGATATAACCTAAACCACTTTTGCCGCTCCAGTTTTTTCCTCGAATTAAGACTTGAACCCAGAGTAAATCAAATGTCTGTAGTTGGAACATCCCTGGCATCAAGCATTATTAAAGGTTATACCAAATGACTCTATACTACTTTGCATTAAAACATACCCAGTAGTGTTCCAAACAACAAATTAGTATTTTCTTCTCGAATAATGCCGTCGAAGTGGGTTTTAGGACACGAATAGCACACATTTGGGGAAAAACGTATTGGAGCCGTGACCTCTGGTGCATGACGTCACAACCTGATTACGATTGCGCCCTAAACGTCATAGTCTATGACGTCGGGCGTTGTTACGAAAGATTCACCCAACAGGTGAGAGTTCTAGCATGACGTCGCTGACATTTTGACGTTACAACATGCATTTGAGCGAGATCGTAATCAGGTTGTGACGTCACAGGTCAAGCGGTCACAGCTTTCGCCGTTTTGAAAGGGGCATGAAATTGTCGCACTTTACTGCTGCTATTTCCAACCTTGGGCAGTTTGAAAACATACAAAAATGTAAAACAAGTCTATATAATCACCTCTACAACAATTTAGCGGAAAAAAGTAGCAGATTTTGAGACCATTTTGTATAACCTTTAAGCACACCCCCGGAACAGAGCTCCATCCCTGTATCTCGAAACTAAGCCTCACCCGACCCCCTATGCTGATATTTTCAGATAGCATATCTGATACTGCATTGATTGCAGTCTCCTTTCACCCTTCACCCCATTATCCCATATATCATACATCAGGGCTTCATTTTTCATGTTTTTAGTGCGAGTGATAGCTCACCTGCACGCAAACACTCGCGTAAATTCATGTCACGAGAGTGATTTTTGACCTCACGTAAACTGTCACATTTTATATTGTATTTTATTGCAACCACTCACCTAACTTGCAATTTATACCCTCTCCTAAATATTTTGACGTGAGCTATTTTTAGCTCGCGCACAGTTCTAAACACAAACAGGACAAAGCCCTGATACATTACAGTTCTACTCGTCTCACAGATGCAGAATATATTATTATGCAGTCTCAAAATCTGCTACATTCTCTGATCGCCTTTTCAATCCAGCCATTTGGTTCCATTAAATGCTTGTTTCTTGATAGTTTGGAATAACAGTTGAGTTACTTTAGAGACAATACAAAGTTTCACTGTTGTGACTTGGCTTCGAAATAAGAGTAAAACTATCTGAAATAGTTTAAGTACCGAAAGGACAGACTAATGATTAATGACATGTTGATTAATGACATGTTGATTAATGACATGTTGATTAATGACATGTTGATTAATGACATGTTGATTAGTTTAGTTGTAGTAATCAAGATATAGAACTACATACATGTATATGTATGTATTTGTTATGTTTGTAGATGATGGATGCCATTGATTTGAACCTAGGAGAATTAGATTTGACATCAGAGGATTTTCTATTGGATGAAGTAGATGGTATGTAAGGCCAGAGTTCTCAATGTATCTTCTATATGGCTAGTTTAACAATCTCTTAACTACATGTACATGTAAGATACCCTCAGTCAGATGTGATAAGTTAAGATGGAATTGTGAAAACACTTCTGTCGCACAAATACATGTACAGTGAACATAAGGTTCATGTAGATTCCAGATCAATACTCTATATCAATACTGTAGATCAATGAGATTACTCCAGATCAATAGTCTAGATCAATAACCATATATTAATACTCCAAATCAATATACTCCAGATCAATATTCTAGATCAATACTCTATATCAATACTGTAGATCAATGAGATTACTCCAGATCAATAGTCTAGATCAATAACCATATATTAATACTCCAAATCAATATACTCCAGATCAATATTCTAGATCAATACTCTATATCAATACTGTAGATCAATGAGATTACTCCAGATCAATAGTCTAGATCAATAACCATATATTAATACTCCAAATCAATATACTCCAGATCAATATTCTAGATCAATACTCTATATCAATACTGTAGATCAATGAGATTACTCCAGATCAATAGTCTAGATCAATAACCATATATTAATACTCCAAATCAATATACTCCAGATCAATATTCTAGATCAATACTCTATATCAATACTGTAGATCAATGAGTTTAATCCAGATCAATACTCTAGATCAATACTCATATATTAATACTCCAAATCAATATACTCCAGATCAATACTCTAGATCAACACTCCGGATCAATATATGCCAGATCAATACAATAGATCATTAGTCTAGATCAATACTCCAGATCAATATACTCCAGACCAATACTCTAGATCAATACTCATATATTAATACTCCAGATCAATATACTCTGGACAGATCAATACTCTAGTTCAATACTCCAGATCAATACCAGCTTTGAATTTTGGAAATTTTAAGGCAAGGCCAATTTGTTGGAATTAAGGGCACTAAAGGCCTGGCTGGCGTAAAATTACTTGGAAATTAGCAGTGGGCATCAAGGCAATGGCAATACTCCAGATCAATACTCTGGATCAATACTCCAGATCAATACTCTAGGTCAATACCATGGTTTAATACACTCCAGATCAATACTATGGATCAGTATACTCCAGATCAATAGACTCCAGATTAATACTCTAGATCAATACTCCAGATCAATACTCTAGATCAATACCATGGATCAATATACTCCAGATCAATACTCCAGATCAATACTCTAGATCAATACCATGGATCAATATACTCCAGATCAATACTCCAGATCAATATCAATACTCTAGATCAATACTCTAGATCAATACCATGGATCAATATACTCCAGATCAATACCAGGGATCAGTATACTCCAGATCAATACTCTAGATCAATACCATGGATCAATATACTCCAGATCAATACTCCAGATCAATATCAATACTCTAGATCAATACTCTAGATCAATACCATGGATCAATATACTCCAGATCAATACTCTAGATCAATATCAATACTCTAGATCAATACTCCAGATCAATACTCTAGATGAATACTCTGGATCAATACTCTAGATCAATACTCCAGATCAATACTCCAGATCAATACTCTAGATCAATACTCCAGATCAATACTCTAGATCAATACCAGGGATCAGTATACTCCAGATCAATACTCCAGATCAATACTCTAGATCAATACTCCAGATCAATACTCTAGATCAATACTCCAGCTAGTTTAACCAGCCCACACAATCAGCAATTGTCTAGGTTAATGCCGTGGCATAAGCAGTTCATCTCAGCAATGTTTATCATGGTGTTAAATAGGAATTATTTTAATATGACATTATTTTTGCCAAGGTGAGTTTTCCGAGTTGTGTGGGCTGTTTAACAATATATTAAATAGCTCCCTCAATGACTGATGAATTCACTTCCTTCGTACAAATACTGTAAACATATTAAAGGTTCGAGTACATGTAGACTCTAGATCAATACTCCAGATCAATACTCCAGATCAAAATTTTGTAGATCAATACCTGAACATTTATATTGTTATTCTTTCCTTGAATGTGAAATAAATTAAATTTGGCAAAATTATGTATTATAGAACGTGCTACATTGATTACTGTAAAGTAAAGATGAACTGGCTTATTTTTTGATAAGCTGATGTCTATGATTTATCATACTTTCTTCATTTTCTATTCAAAGTTCACATACAACAGAACCTCGAGGATGATATAGTGAAAGAGGCGTTAAACACGGTAAGTATATATGAACTGTAACAGAAGCATTAAACTCTAACATCATTGTATGGTGCTCATACAACATGTACAAGGTTAGAATGTGCATGGCCTGCTGTACTGGCTGTACATGTAGAAAAGAAATGGGTCTGTACATATATGACTATTTTTACAATATCGATCGGGTCATCCGAAAACATGTCTGTGTTTGAGTTAACCCTGGCCTATCTATCAATAATATTTATCAATTTTAGGGTTGGTCCCAATTATTATTTTTCTTATATTTGTAAATTTGAGTTTCCTTTGATGGGGATTCTTCTTTTTCTGTTTCAAAGAACTTCCTCAAAATAACTTATGCTAACAATAATTTGAAGGAAAAATTATTGACCCTCATTACCTCAAACAAACCTGTTATTACAGATTACCTCCATGGTGGTAAAATGAATTTGAGACAAAAAATTACCTTCACTTGATATGTGAAGACTGTTTGATTTCAGTGAGGGTTGATCGTATATCTTCAGGACCACCTTGTTCCAGGTTAATTCAGGACCACCTTGTACCATAGGTTACCCATTTCTCAAGAAAACGTTCCAACACAGCCACAGGCTTGTAATTACAGTAGATCTAGTAGAACTGTTGTGCGCTAATTCCTGTAATAATTCAATCCCCCTATCAAAATATAATCACCCCCAATTTCTCGGACAAAATTCCATCGAGTGTTCCAATAAATTTGATCAATCTCTGACATCATTGAAATAACACTGAAGTAGATTCTCTGCATGATTTTGGACCATTGTATGGTGGGAAATTTCCCTTCCTGTGATTGAATTATTAGAGATGTTAGAGGGATTATCGTACTATGACTAAGAATGTTCACCACCTCCTCACCCTATATTGATGACTGCACATATACATGTATCATTGTATTACCATGGTTACAGGGTGTGGATTTGAGGCAGTACTCCAAACAGGTGGAATCGGAACTCCTCGATGTGGAGAATGCATCCATACAAGATTGTATCCTTGATATATAACTGGAATGACACATAACTATAAGGGAGGTGACTATTATTATGTCCCAGTGAGGGGGTTGGTAAATAGTCAGGAAGGGTCCTTGATATATAACTGGAATGACCCATAACTATAAGGGAGGTGACTATTATTATGTCCCAGTGAGGGGGTTGGTAAATAGTCAGGAAGGGTCCTTGATATATAACTGGAATGACCCATAACTATAAGGGAGGTGACTATTATTATGTCCCAGTGAGGGGGTTGGTAAATAGTCAGGAAGGGTCCTTGATATATAACTGGAATGACCCATAACTATAAGGGAGGTGACTATTATTATGTCCCAGTGAGGGGGTTGGTAAATAGTCAGGAAGGGTCCTTGATATATAACTGGAATGACCCATAACTATAAGGGAGGTGACTATTATTATGTCCCAGTGGGGGTTGGTAAATAGTCAGGAAGGGAATAATCAGGGCAATTAACTTTCACAAGTGAACAGGAAGATCAAGGGAAGTAACTGGTTCCGATAAAAAGAAAGTAAACTTGCTTCAGTAAACTGGTAAAGGGAAGATCAGGGGAGTAACTCTGGAATATTTGAAACTATCAGGGGAAGTAACTCTGATCAGTACAGAATATTTTAAGATGCCAGATTTATCTAGTTCTTTTGTCAGCTGTTCGTATCACCGACGTAACCAGCTCTGTAAACATTTGTAACATTTCTGGTTTTTAGGCGTGATCCTACATAAGCTGCACATTTTTTTATTCCATTATTAGAAAAGGTAACATTAATACTAACCTGTTTAAATGTACATTGATAAACTGTATGTGTGCGGAGTCCTTGACACATGTCCACAGATATCAAAGAGAGTCAGAACATCGCCAGTCTTCACAAACAGATAGCTTCATGTGACACTATACTTGAGGTAAGGAGAATTTACTGGTCACCGTCAGATGGAGCGGGTGGTGAGAGTGTGCGATTGTGATCAGGTGGCTTTGTTGCTGAGAGAAGAAGCTATGAAGGGAGGGTGGGATAGAATTGAAGTGGTGCTGTTCAAGTTGGTGGCTAGTTTTAATTCTTTTAATGTGGAGTAATACTGGAAACTTGGGAAAATATGTAACTGTTCTGTTAGAATTAAGACATATAGTAAACATGAAAAATCCTAGCATGTTGACTCTTACTAAAACCCTGACTACAGACTAGGCAGGGGCTGGAAGAGGGAAGGAATTTATCCTAGCATGTTGACTCTTACTAAAACCCTGACTAGGCAGGGGCTGGAAGAGGGAAGGAATTTATCCTAGCATATTGACACTTACAAAACCCTGACTAGGCAGGGGCTGGAAGAGGGAAGGAATTTATCCTAGCATGTTGACTCTTACGAAAACCCTGACTAGGCAGGGGCTGGAAGAGGGAAGGAATTTATCCTAGCATGTTGACACTTACTAAAACCCTGACTAGGCAGGGGTTGGAAGAGGGAAGGAATTTATCCTAGCATATTGACACTTACTAAAACACTTACTGGGCAGGGGCTGGAACAGGAAAGGAATTTATCCAGCATGTTGACACTTACTAAAACCCTGACTAGGCAGGGGCTGGGAGAGGGAAGGAATTTATCCTAGCATGTTGACACTTACTAAAACCCTGACTGGGCAGGGGCTGGAAGAGGAAAGGAATTTATCCTAGCATATTGACACTTACTAAAACCCTGACTGGACAGGGGCTGGAAGAGGGAAGGAATTTATCCTAACATATTGACACTTACTAAACCCCTGACTAGGCAGGGGCTGGAAGAGGGAAGGAATTTATCCTAGCATATTGACACTTACTAAAACCTTGACTGGGCAGGGGCTGGAACAGGGAAGGAATTTATCCTAGCATGTTGGCTCTTATTAAAACCCTGGCTAGGCAGGGGCTGGGAAAGGGAATGAATTTATCCTAGCATGTTGACTCTTACTAAAACCCTGACTAGGCAGGGGCTGGGAGAGGGAATGAATTCATCCTAGCATATTGGCACTTACTAAACCCTGACTGGGCAGGGGCTGGAACAGGGAAGGAATTTATCCTAGGATGTTGACTCTTACTAAAACCCTGACTAGGCAGGGGCTGGAAGAGGGAAAGAATTTATTCTAGCATGTTGAGTCTTACTAAATCCCTGACTAGGCAGGGGCTGGAAGAGGAAAGGAATTTATCCTAGCATATTGACACTTACTAAAACCCTGACTGGGTAGGGGCTGGGACAGGAAAGGAATTTATCCTAGCATGTTGACTCTTACTAAAATCCTGACTAGGCAGGGGCTGGAAGAGGGAAGGAATTTATCCTAGCATGTTGACACTTACTAAAACCCTGACTGGGCAGGGGCTGGAACAGGGAAGGAATTTATCGTAGTATGTTGACACTTACTAAAACCCTGACTAGGCAGGGGCTGGGAGAGGGAAGGAATTTATCCTAGTATATTGACACTTACTGAAACCCTGACTGGGCAGGGGCTGGAAGAGGGAAGGAATTTACCCTAGCATGTTGACTCTTACTAAAAACCTGACTGAGCAGGGGCTGGAAGAGGGAAGGAATTTACCCTAGCTTATTGACACTTACTAAAACCCTGACTGGGCAGGGGCTGGAAGAGGGAAGGAATTTACCCAGGTAGCATGTTTACTAAAACCCTGACTTTGCAAGGGCTGGAAGAGGGAAGGAATTTATAGAACCAACAGTAAATAAATCTGTTACCTTTCTCTTCATACAATTGATATACATTGTAGGCCTGCTGATCAAAGGTCATTAGATGTACATCGGTGAGCTAAATGTCAAATCTCATCTACACGTAGGTCTGTACCATCATGTATATTGAATGTCAATCTCATCTACACGTAGGTCTGTACCATCATTGACTATTTACTAAACTATGCTCAACTTGTATACATTCTCCTTTAATAGAGGATGGAGCAGATGCTGAATGGTTTCCAGGGAGATTTGAGCAGCATCAGTAATGAGATACAAACCTTACAGGAACAGTCCATCGCTATGAACATAAAACTGAAAAACAGACAGGTAAACAGAGAATATTATAATAAGATTTATTGGCAGGAAGGAGACCCGAGTTATTATAAGGGGTTCCATTCCATGAATGCTACATGTACTCGCACTTGTCACACCTATCACACATATGTCATACCTATGTCACACATTTGTCACACTCCTGTCACCCACTCTCCTGTCACCCACTATCGTGTCACAGCTGTCACAATTCTGTCACACCTCTGTCACATTCATGTCATGGATATGACACCTATATCTTGTCTCTGTCACATTCATGTCACACCTCTTACATTTCTGGCATGCCTCTCACACCCGTCACTCCTGTCACCTTTGTCACACTCCTGTCTCATCCACTCTACTGTCACAGCTGTTGCCACTGTCACACTCCTGTCACATCTGTCACACCTCTGTTACATTCCTATCATGCCTATATCACATCTGTCACGCCTCTGTCATGCTCCTGTCACACCTCTGTCACATCTCTCACTCTTGTATCACACTTGTCACACTCATATTTATACATGTAATGGTGGGAGATTTCACGTTGCGTTCCTTGTCCTCCGTCTGATGACGGAGGCAAAAACTGTCAGAGATGAAGATAGAGTTTTGAGAAGAGAAAAAAAACTGCCAACAATCACATGACTGATGTATATTTCTGCTTTACTAAGCTTTGTCATAATCTGTTGGCAACTATATTCTAGATAAGTTTTCTTAACATGTTCAGTCCTGAGAATCGGCTCAATCGCAACTTCTGGTTGATCACCGATGGCAGTAATTGGGTCCCTTCATAGATTTACCCTTGGCAGTCATGAATGGTAATCAGCTTACCACATAATCTCAAGTTAGCCGTATTGGCTGATAGGTATTTACATGTATTAATTATTCTTTTAGGTCACACAAATTTTATTTTTTGTTTCATGAGCAATTTTTTTTTTTTTGAAGGTTGGGGGCGATAATTAAAATAAAACTCAACATTCGAAGTTCACCTCTTTCTTTCAGCAGATATCCATAATGTCAAAATGGTACTGCCTCCAATCTCGAAAAAAACCTGAAATAAAATGCTCCCGTGAAACAAATATAGAATTGGTGTTGCCTTACCCTGGTATGTTTTCAGGCAGTGCGTGGAGAGTTGAGTCAGTTTGTGGATGAGATGGTTATACCAGACAGTATGATCAAGTAAGTCATGTCCAATATTACCAAACCTACCAAATCTACATCAATAAAATCAGAAAATATATACAATTCATTCGATAATGATGTAACATGACATTGGTTGGAGATGAGGGGGTAAGGCAGGATCTAGGCTGGTGTTATGGGCTTATCTTCGACAATGTTGAACTTTACATTACAGAAGGCTGATTGGGAAGTTTTGGCTGAAATTGTGTTACTTAATTTTTTAATGTTACGCAATGTTACGAATGGCCATAGGATTAATTACTGTGCATGACTACCGTAAGTTCCAGTTCTACTGATCTGATTGATTCCTGGGGAATCTTGGCAGAATTCCCGGTAAATCGTGTTAAACCTTTTACTGATAAACATTACAAGAAAACGGCCGAAGATACAGAAATGGTAATTATATTTCCATGATCCTATATCGGTCGAGATGAAACATATGTATTCAGAGTTTTGTTGTATGGATGCTTTCACAAGGAAAGTGATCTTTCTGGTAAACATTTGGGCATGAAATAAGATTTATTTATAACATTTATAATTTATAAATCGGATATCTCTTCAGGTTCAATAATAATTAAACAGAATCAAAATCGGATATATATTGGTGAAGTTATCGTTGCTTATTATCGTTGCTTGATTTCTACGGAATAGCCAGACCCGATAACTAATTGATCTGACAATTCTTCTATCACACAACTATTTGAACCCGCAATATTATCAATCTGGCGAAAAAAAAGACCGTTTTAGAATTCACTTAGAGTTGCGAATATGAAGAGAACTTATGGTAGTATGGATAACAACTTTGTTGTTGTTTAACTGGTGACAGTCTGTTGTAGTTACTAACGGCGTGTTTGTAACAACAGCAGAATATCACTAGCTAATAAACAAACAAGTTGTTGTCCATAATAATTAGTTTAGTTACTAGTTTTCTACTTCTAAAGTGACTCTCAGCGAATTTTTGAATGGCCCATAATTATAGTACATGATCCTCTATGTTAACTTTAAAGATAGAACCCTGTACTTCAGCAGAAAAAGATTAACATAATGTGTTCTATTGTACTTCAGCAGCAATTCAGCATTGTGTGTTCTATTTCAGTCACATTTCAGATTCGCCTGTTACAGAAAGAGAATTCCTGGAACAACTCCATGAACTCAACCACAAAATAAACTTTGTGAAAGAACAGTCGTTTAAGGAAGCCAAATCATGTAGTGATGTTAGAGACATTCTAGAAAAATTGAAAATTAGGGTAAGTGACTGGAATACTGTTATTGTATCCTGGTATGCCTGGTTAGGGTAAGTCACTGGAATACTGTTATTGTATCCTGGTATGCGAGCCTGGTTAGGGAGCTTCTGGAAATTGGTGCATGCTAGGAACTGCCATAAATCATTCCAAAGAGAGAGGCATGGTGCTCCATGTTGGAACTCCTAGGAACGCCATGGCATACTTTTTGGAACGCGGAACTCGGCCATGCCATGTAATGGCATGAGGGGAATGGCATATGCCATTCCATTTGGAACTCCTCTCCATCCAGATCAGAACGCTAAACTAGCTACCATTCCTATCAAGGAACTCATGCCCTAATTTCAAGAAGCTCCTTTAAATACTATTAAACACAGACTCCTTCAGAGGAAGTTCTAGTCTGTTCAGTACAATGTCTTCCAAAAACCATCCTATTACTGATATGGATTGCAAAATACTTCAGATTGAGTTCATTATGGCAAATCCCTCTAATCATTGAATCACCTATCGATATTCAATCACCTATCGATATTCAATCACCTATCGATATTCAATCACCCTCAATTTTGGGAACAAAATTCAATTGGTGGTTCTAATAAATTTGACCACGATCTAAAATCCTCGAAATAATGAATACGTAAATGATTTTGCATGATTTTGAACCATTTACTCAAGTTCAACTTCCCATCCTAATAAATTTGATCACCCCCAGAATTTATGGACAGAAATTTTACTTATGCGATTGAATTATTAGAGGAATTACTCTGCTTTCTTTCAACTTCATTTGTATGTAGATGTTTACTGGATTGTTTATCAATGTTAAAGTTGTTATATTGTATCGCTGCTTTGTAATAATTATATGAACATTCCAGGCAGTGGCCAAGATAAGAGAGTTCTTACTACAGAAGATCTACCAGTTCAGGAAACCCATGACTAACTACCAAATACCACAGAATGCTTTGTTAAAATTCAGGTAAGTCAGACTGGTGACAGTCTACCAGTTCAGGAAACCCATGACTAACTACCAAATACCACAGAATGCTTTGTTAAAATTCAGGTAAGTCAGACTGGTGACAGTCTACCAGTTCAGGAAACCCATGACTAACTACCAAATACCACAGAATGCTTTGTTAAAATTCAGGTAAGTCAGACTGGTGACAGTCTACCAGTTCAGGAAACCCATGACTAACTACCAAATACCACAGAATGCTTTGTTAAAATTCAGGTAAGTCAGACTGGTGACAGTCTACCAGTTCAGGAAACCCATGACTAAACTACCAAATACCACAGAAGGCTTTGTTAAAATTCAGGGAAGTCAGACTGGTGACAGTCGTCTACCAGTTCAGGTAACCACCACAGAAGGCTTTGTTAAAATTCAGGTAAGTCAGACTGGTGACAGTCGTCTACAAGTTCAGGTAACCCATGATTAATTACCAAATACCACAGAATGCTTTGTTAAAATTCAGGTAAGTCATACTGGTGACAGTCTATCAGTTCAGGAAACCCATGACTAACTACCAAATACCACAGAATGCTTTGTAAAAATTTAGGTAAGTCAGACTGGTGACAGTCTACCAGTTCAGGAAACCCATGACTAACTACCAAATACCACAGAATGCTTTGTAAAAATTTAGGTAAGTCAGACTGGTGACAGTCTACCAGTTCAGGTAACCCATGACTAATGACCGAATATCACAGAATGTTTCGTTAAGATTCAGGTAAATCAGACTGTTGACATTCTCTCATTTATGTGAGTTCACAAGAATTCCAACAAAGAAAGTAAAGTGATCATTCATTATACAGGCAGCACTAACAACTCAGACTTCTCCACAGTGTGCCAGCTCATGTACTACATGTAGCTCATGTCCTAGCTCATGTCTTGGCAATATACAGCATTAATTCATTCTCTCCTTATTAAATGTTGCTGTACAGTTTATTATTTACTGGGTCATAACCTATTGCTGATGTTTCTGTTTATCATTCTCAGTAAGTAAGAACGTATGGACCAACATTATAAAGTCATAACATGTGCCTGTAGACATGGTAGATACATTGTCCTGTTCATGGTGAACTCGTCCTATTTCCATTCAAAGAATTGTGTAGCAAATTAGTGAACTTTCTTTACCTCGGTCAGTTACAGAGTGACTTTGCTCATCAATGTATATTCAGCTATTTACTAGTGGATATTTCTGTTTTTGATCAGATTCTTTAATGAGTTCCTGATGAGCAATGAGCGTCACATTGCGCGTGAGATCCGTGATGAGTACGTGGACACTATGAGTAAGATCTACTACTCCTACTTCAAGGGATACATGAGTCGACTAATGAAACTACAGTACGAGGAGGGTGCAGACAAAGACGATCTCATGGGTGTGGAGGACACCGCCAAGAAAGATATCCTTTAATTGCACACACCAGACAAGCTATTGGCTTGCATTGAAAGCATGCATGTGATATCTGGTACTTTCAACCAATGTACTGCTTCTGAAAATGAGGATTGTTGACAAGCCTGTAGCAAGCATATATCCCGGGATCACAATGATGTTTGTCCATTGTCTGTACTTTCATCCAATGTACTGCTTCTGAAAATGAGAATTGTTATCAAGCCTGTATATCCTGGGATCACAATGATGTTTGTCCATTGTCTGTACTTTCATTCAGCTCTTCTCCACTTTAAACATGTTCGAGAGAACTACCTCTCTAAAATGGAGGTAAGAAAGGTCATTTTTGCTCATTAACTTTTGACTTATTCATCAAAACGTTCCAAAATCTTCAAGCGAGCGACTTACCTTATATATTGTTACATGACTTACCTTATATATTGTTACATGACATAACAGCTGTTTTCCAATGAAAGTGTGCATACATGTAGTCTAATTGTTAATAAAGAACAAAACCTGTCACCAATTCTTTTGCAAATTAGACCGGCGACAATTTGTTTTTCAATACCATCCGACATGGATATGTGTCCATGGTCCACTATGGCGGATGTCTCGTCATTCGATATATTCTTGATTTTATTGGTCAAAAGCTACCTTTTTTACCTCCATTTTAGAGAGGTGATTCTCCCTAATCTGTTGAAGGAGAAATACAAAGATGGCAATTTTCCAATTTTTTGCCATATTTTGATTGAATGCATGATGAAAGATGAATTGGTTTGGTAAAAGAATCAATCGAGCCTCAAGAGTCAATTAGAAGGAGAATGGAAAATCTGTTAATTAGAAGTTTTTTTCTAGTTTATATGAAACTAATCTGTGGGACATCTGGAAATCTGTTAATGTTGGCCTATCCTGAAACCTACATGGCTTATGTCCCTTGATTTTGATGCTGATTTTAGTAAATTATGATATCATCTATGTTCAATCTCCGGAACCCATATGCATGACATTTGGTGATGTCACCGAATGCACTAGGTCACATCAGGTTGCTTCATGCCCACATCATTGGAAGAGAAGATATCTTCACTGTGGAAGTGTGACATTATCTCATGATGTCTAGCCATGCTATGTTTTGTCAAACAGGTCAAATTTACCCCCATACTTTTTGGATAAAATAGTAACAAGGTAGTGAGCCCAGATAATGTCAGCCATTGCAGCACACAATGGCAAAATGAAGTGAAAGCTCTTGCAGCTCTCTTCTCTTGCAAGTGTCGGGCTATTATTCAAAGCAAACTTTACAATCGACCAATGCGAGAAATATTCTTTTGCATTTCAACTTTAAGAAAAATGTAAGAATATTCGACATTGAAAACTTCTGTCCACACAGCCCCTTCAGATTAAATAAAATGTCACAGAACATTATCTTCATTGTCTCTAGTTTCAACAGTATGCTTGCATGGACATAGATACATATATAAGCCTATAGGCTCTAGTTACTATCTATTCTACTTCATCAATTCATGTTACAATTATTATGATCATTTTTCCTTGACTGGTTTATGTTTCTTCTCATCCAAACCTTCCTTGAAGAGCCGATCAACCATTTTCACGCTAGGAAATCGTGGTTCCATCCTGGCGGCCGACCTGGAGTCTCCAATTATTGTACCTCATACAGCTCAGAAGGCTGAAACTCGCGTGAGTGAGGCCAGATCAATTTTATTTTTGTTTCACGGGTGGATTTTATTTTATTTGAAGATGGAAGACCATAATAAAAATAAAACTGGACATTTCAAGTTCATCCCTTTCTTCTGCGGGTAGAGGAGTTCCCACATGTTTGGCCCTGTTCATAATGTCAAAATACATGTAGTAGGCCTATTGCCTCCAATCTTGAAAAAAAAAAAAAATCTGCCTGGAAACAAAAAATAGAATTGGTGTGGCCTGAAGAACAGGAATTCATGCTCTGAAACTGGACCATTTGTTCTTGTCAAGGTTTTCTTGAGCTATCAAGATCTATTATGTAGAAGCACTGTAAAAACTCAAAGATTGATTCTAATCTGTTGAACCATTTCAGTAATGTAGCTGATGATTAGCATTTTATTACAGTTAACTCCTCTGTACCAGCATTTTTAACAGTTCCAAGCTGGTATCAACACTGTCATGAACATGAATGAAGCAAATAATTATATATCATCGCCTACATAGTTTCAAAGCTTATACTCCAAGTTTTCGAACAAGATATGATGAAAATATTTATCTAGAAAGTCTTTATATTTGTATGCCAACGGCAGGCAAGCATTGAACTATATTTCTATCGGTACAATCCGCCTTTTGCGCTATTCCTAATGCCGGTTTCGGCCGCAAGGTGGCGCTAGTGCTCACGGCACTTTGGTCTGTTCCAGTTTAGCTGTCTGCTAATGTAAACATGTGCAGGATGGAAGGCGGGTATTGTATTTCGCCTTGTTTCGTCAGATTTTCTCACTGATGGAGACATCCTTGGTAGTTTACGTAAGTATAGTCATCACGTCTAATTTGTACTCGTTTGTACAAGCATAATAAGAGCCGCTTTGTCAACAAATTGGGCAATCAAAGGTCGTTGTTGTTGTTGTTATAAAACATGGTGGGTGGCCGGCAGTTCAGCCTGATTAAACCACACTCCACTAAAAACAATCAGCAGGGGCCAGTTTGTTCGATGAAGTACTGTGAGAAATAATCGGATTATTAGTTAACCCGACTACCATGTAGCTGTTAATGTAGCTGTATGATTATAATGTGATAAACAAGAACCCAACCCGCCTCAGTTGGGACTGCGGGTACTGTTTCAAAATTTTATTGTGAAAAGACAAACTGAACAGGAAATTAATGTGCCATATGTCTTCTAACTTCTCATAAATACTGAGGAAGTAGTTTTGCACTAATAGCTACTTATTTTTAATTTTTTAATTATCTAATTATTATACCATGTATATTCTCTGCAAAATGCATTGAAACCATTTAATCTGACCATAATGGTCAATGCGTAGGCTCCCTGATGAGGGTTTCGCTGGTCAGAAATAAGAATTTTCGACCTAAAATAACCCGAAACTTGCACCCGCAGATACTAAACAATGAATACTAGGTATAACCTAGAAAAACAAAACGGGCAAGTAGGAGTCTGGGTTTTCATCAGTGTTATTGTAGGTGTGGTCCCCTAGGACCAGTATTTATTATACTAAATAAAACATTTGCAATTTATCAAGAGAATAAATCATCTCAATATGATTAAAGCCGATTGAAGCCAGGAGAACCGCGACAATATTATCAGTGATAATACCTCCACAATCGTACGGTACAGTAATCCTTTATCCCTGAGTCGATGACACGCAAGACTAGTATAACTAAACAAATGTTTTATAACAACAACAACGATGACCTTTGATTGCCCAATTTGTTGACAAAGCGGCTCTAATTATGCTTGTACAAACGAGTACAAATTAGATTTGATGACTATACTTACGTAAACTACCAAGTACGTCTCCATCAGTGAGAAAATCTGATGAAACAAGGCGAAATACAATACCCGCTTTCCCTCCTGCACATGTTTACATTAGCAGACAGCTAAACCGGAACAGACCAAAGTGCCGTGAGCGCTAGCGCCACCTTGCGACCGAAACCGGCATTAGGAATAGCGCAAAAGGCGGATTGTACCGATACGGTACAGAGAGGGTTAGAGACCAAATAAAATGAATAAACCATACATACATGTACATGTATGTAGATGATGATGATGTATGTAGATGATGATGATGTATGTAGATGATGATGATGTATGTAGATGATGATGATGTATGTAGCCTATTTCCAGTAATTTGTATGGAAAAAGAAGACGGTAAATTGGTTACATTTGAGGTTGTTTAGGCCAGTATGTTACAGGGAAGGCTCTCGTCTACCATGTCTATAGTCTCATTGCTGTACCCAGACAAACTATTGTTCTCCTTGTTGTGACCCTTATATGAAATATGGACCAATGTATGCAAATATGATTTCCATGACCTGTAGGGATTTTTTGAAAACTGGTGATCTTTATCAATATGGACAAGTTTGCACCTGGATATCAGTTGATTTAACCAGGTTAATGCATATACAATTTCATTGATGTAGTTGCTGTGGCAGCCTCATGGTTTCCCAACTTTCTCAAGGAGAGCTGTTGATCACACTCTCCTGCTGGAAATTGAAAATGCAGTGGAGAGTGATATTGTATTACTCATGATAGAGAATGCAGTGGAGAGTGATATTGTATTACTCATGCAACACAAAATCAACGAGAGTAATCAATAGCTCGAGCACATATTACGAACAAGACACTGCCGTCATGGCTGTGGAAAGTAGAATACCATGGAATGTGAACATGAAATCTGTCAGTGAATGGGAAGTTAAACCCTATCCTGTACATGTCCCCTTTACCATCAAATTCAATGACTCTTCAATGTTTCATTGGCATAAACCTTGGGTTAAAGCGGAGGCAATGACCCTACCCCCCCTACCCGACTGCAAGTAAAGTACATGTAGTTAAAATGTGACCGTGATGTCATAAGACTATTAAATATTCATGACCTGGGCACTCTGAACAACAAATTCAGTTGAAATTAGTAAGATCCTAGATGTACATATCGACATATACATTGGGGAGCATTGATAAGATGTTAATTTAAGATGATGTCTGATGGTTTCACTTTCATTATCATCAAATTCAATGAGTCTTCTATGTCTGATGGTTTCACTTTCATTATCATCAAATTCAATGAGTCTTCTAGGTCTGATGGTTTTATTACCCCTCTGGCAATTTTGCCCGAAGGATATTGTCGTCATCCGCGTCGCCTGTCTGTCTGTCTGTCCGTCTGTCCGTGGACACGATAGCTCAACAAGGATTGCAGCCAGGCATTTTAAATTCATACCACATATGTATCTGATGAAGGGTCAAAAGCCTATTGAAAATGACCGACCTTGACCTAATTTATCAAGGTCAAATTCTAATATTTGCTATATTTTTTGAAGGATTAAAGCTAGGGTCTCCAAATTCATATTACTTATGCAACTGGTGATTGACTAGAAGCCCATCCCAGTTGACTGACCTTGACCTACTTTTTCAAGGTCAAATACTGTTTATCATGATATAACCTGAAGAAATATAGCTAGGCTTTCCAAATTAATACTATGCATATGTCTGGTGATGATCCAGAGGTGCCCTGAAGAGGACTGACCTTGATTTATTTTTTCAAGGTCAAATACTTTTTATTAAGATATAACATGAAGAAATATAGCTAGGTTTTCCAAATTAATACTATGTATACATCTGTCGATGGTCCAGAGGTGGGCTGAAGGGGACTGACCTTGACCTATTTTATCCAGGTAAGATTTTATTTAGTACAATATTTCATGAAGGATTATATCTACATTGTCCAAATTTATACCACATATGCCAGGACCTAGAGTCTATTGAATACCACTGACCTTGACCTATTTTTTCAAGGTCAAATACTGTTTAACATGATATAACATGAAGAAATATAGCTAGGTTTTCCAAATTAATACTATATATATACATCTGGCGATGGTCCAGAGGTGCCTTGAAGATGACTGACCATGACATATTTTTTCAAGGTCGTATACCGTTTATCAAGATAAAACATGAAGAATGATAGCTAGGCTTTCAAAGTTAATACTATGTATACATCTGACGATGGTCTAGTGGTGTGCTGAAGATGACTGACCTTGGTCTATTTTATCCAGGTCAGATTTTATTTAGTACAATAGTTTATGAAGGATTATATTTACATTGTCCAAATTTATCCCACATATGCCTGGATCTGGAGTCTATTGAATATCACTGACCTTGACCTATTTTCTAAAGGTCAAAATTCTATGTTAAGTCTAAATTCTCCAAATTCATGTTCCATTTATGGTCTAAGGCACTTCGCTGGTGACTGCTAGCCTCGCACCGCTGAACCGGCACAGGTTCGAGCCCAGCTGGTCAATGTGTGAAAGTTTGCCTGTTACTTGTTGACAGGCAGTGGTGCTCTCGGGGTACTCCATCTTCCTCCACCAACCAAACTGACTGTCACCATATGAGTTAACAACCTTGAGTGTGACATTAAGCCAAATCCCCCCCTCCCCCCCCCTCTTTCCCTCTTCCCCAGAAAAATTGTTGAAGATGACTGAGCTTGATCTGTATTTCTAAGATCAAACTACTTGATTTGATGATGAGCTTTTTGGAAGAGTATATTTAGAGCTAAGAATTTGCTCATGTCAGATGTATTTTTAAGATGACAAAAATACAGTCAACATTTTTGTTAACCTACATGATATTGTTTTCGAAAAATACATACATGTATTATGCAATGCATGATTGCTGAGTTAAGACAATAACTGATAACCGAGGGGTATTGTTATCAAATTCAATGAGTCTTCCATGTCTGCAGGTATCACTGTCATTATCAGCAATTTCAAAGTCTTCTAATCCTGTTGGTTTCTGTTTCAGTATACATTTGAGAGCCTGTTTAGGAGTCTACATTACGCCATGCTGGACAATTCCTGCAGAGAGTATCTGTTTATCGTGGACTTCTTTATGGTGTCAGGCACGGCAGCTCATGACTTGTTCAATGTAGTTCTTGGGAGAACTCTAACTCTCTTTATGGTGAGTATCTTAATGTATTCCTTTGGAGAAATCTAACCTTCTTTATGGTGTCAGGCACTGCAGCAGCTCATGACTTGTTCAATGTAGTTCTTGGGAGAACTCTAACTCTCTTTATGGTGAGTATTTTAATATAGTCCTTTGGAGAAATCTAACCTTCTTTATGGTGTCAGGCACAGCAGCTCATGACTTGTTCAATGTAGTTCTCGGTAGAACTCTTAACTCTCTTTATGGTGAGTAACTTAATGTATCCCACTTTTTAGTAAGTGACATAACATAGTCATTGGTAGACTCTGACCCAGTTTATGGTGAGGACAATAATATTAATCTTTGAAGAAAACTTTGTCCCACTAATATGAAGCCTGATACAGATTTCTAATATGGGGAAAAGTTTCAAATATTATCATACTTGTAACACCGATATTGGCATCAGCTGTATAGGTGCCACCATTTGATATCCATAAACAAGTTCAGTAGTTCGGCTCAGCTGTGGCAACAGAATTTGCAGCATTTGTTTTGCAGTTAATTGATGAAGTATGTGAGAGTTTAAGGATGTTATTAAATCTCCATGCACGTGCATGTAAGCTATTTTTCTCACTTGTAATAACAAAACTACAAACATTTATTTCTTGATGTGATTTTCAGAAACAGATGGAGATGTACACGAATGATTGTTTTGATTCCATCGCTTTGTTCCTATCCATCCATATCATCTATAGATATCAGATCATGATGCTGAAGAGGGACGTCCCCGCTCTAGAGAGGTAATCAATCCCCAGTTTGTTTCATGTGACATCTTGTATTATTCTATTACATCACTGCAGGAAGTTATCACAATATCTCTTGAATCTTATTCCCCTAATAATTCAATCACAGGAAGCTCACTTTTCAACTCGGTTATTCAAACACAGAGCAAAAGTAACATTCCCATTCTTCATTCAAATTGAAGAAAAGTCATATAATGACAAAATGTAACACTTTGTAGCTGGTGCCATGAAGACTATTTCCAGATATAAGCCATTTTTGCTGCACTTCCGGTGATCGAATTATTAGGGGAATTACCGTAGCTAAGCTGTCCATACAACATGGTACACATATATCAATAAATGTTTTGTAAGTGGAGCCATTTACTCTTGGCCGGATCAGCCTGGATCATACGATATAACAAGAACTTCAATTCATTTCCGTCCAATCACTGCCTCTGATGAAGGAACAACTGTTCCGAAACTGGTCCCGCATATCCAGTGGTTACCCCGATAGAAGCCTACAATCTGCGTTTTCATCACCTCTTAAAAATCTATAAATGGAATTCGAAGTTCAGTGAAAGCAATCATTCCTCTAGCTCATTGATGACATAACAGTAGGCCATATAAGAAAGCATCTGTCTGGGAAACTGTGGAAGTCTGGAAATTAAGACTATTGTTAATAAAGATTATTGTCAAAGCGATTAAGGTATGGCATGCAAAGTTAATTACTCAATTTTTGTTTGACCCCCTGGGTTAGAAAGAATGTTAGTGATTTAGATGACAGACCTACATATATACACCCAGGTCGAGTATTGAATTTTGATGAGCATATTGTCATTGTCAGTTATTAAAAATCACTGTGCTCAGGTTAATCACCATGTTTATCTCCCCTGATCTGTAGGTACTGGGAGACATTTATACTGAACATGCTATGGCCCAGGTTACACCACATTTATTCCCTTATCTGTACATGCAGGTACTGGGAGGTGTTACTGAACATGCTATGATCCAGGTTAATCACCATATTTATCTCCCCTTATGATATCTGTAGGTACTAGGAGACCTTTACTCAAAATGCTGAAGCTAGGTTAATCACCATGTTTATCTCCCCTTATCTGTAGATACTGGGAGACCTTAGTGAACATGCTATAGCCCAGGTTAATCACAGTGTTTATCTTCCCTTTATCTGTAGATACTGGGAGACCTTACTGAACATGCTCTGGCCCAGGTTCGAGTTTGTGCTCCGGTTGAACATACAGAGTGTACGCAACTGTAACCCACAGCGTCTTGGTCATATCGACATCAGACCCCACTATGTAAGACTGTATCAAATTTGGAAATAGTGCTACATGTATATCTACAGTGAAACCGATGAATACCGACACCTGAGTAAACCGACGAAACACTAACTACTGACCCTATCTATGGTCTCAATACTTAAAGTAGTTCAAACCTTGATAAACCAGAACCCTGTCAAAACCAACACTAACTACTGACCCTATCTATGGTCTCAATACTTAAAGTAGTTCAAACCTTGATAAACCAGAACCCTGTCAAAACCAACACTAACTACTGACCCTATCTATGGTCTCAATACTTAAAGTAGTTCAAACCTTGATAAACCAGAACCCTGTCAAAACCAACACTAACTACTGACCCTATCTATGGTCTCAATACTTAAAGTAGTTCAAACCTTGATAAACCAGAACCCTGTCAAAACCAACACTAACTACTGACCCTATCTATGGTCTCAATACTTAAAGTAGTTCAAACCTTGATAAACCAGAACCCTGTCAAAACCAACACTATAATCTAGTCCTAAGCAGGTTCAGTATCTAAAGGTTTCACTGTATATTGATTTTCACCATCTTGCTCTGCATATGGTCAAACTGACTCATCAATTTGTTTGTGTACCTACATAGTTCATACATGTATATTGATTTGATTGATGAAAAAGTGTGGTTATTATGTCTCCCCCAACTATGTTGGGGGGAGACATCTAGTGTTTGTGCTGTCTGTCTGTCTGGATGGATGGATGTCTGTCTGCCTGGATGGATGTCTGTCCGTCCCCTTGCCTTGTCTGCAAGATATCTTGAGAACTACTGGATGGAATTTCACCAAACTTGGATGGAAGCTTCATTGGGATAGCCCCCTCATTTGATTAGGTTTTGGTGTATGTGCGTGCATTCATCCGTGTCCGGTGTCCGTCTGTCCGTCCGTCCATCTACTTGTACATGTACACATGTATATACAGGCCTTGTCTGCAAGATATCTTGAGAACTACTGGACGGAATTTCACCCCACTTGGATGGAAGCTTCAGTGGGATAGCCCCCTCATTTGATTAGATTTTGGTGTGTGTGCGTGCATTCATCCATGTCCGGTGTCCGTCCGTCCGTCCATCTACTTGTACATGTATATACAGGGCTTGTCTGCAAGATATCTGGAGAACTACTGGACAGAATTTCACCAAACTTGGATGGAAGCTTCATTGGGATAGCCCCCTCATTTGATTAGGTTTTGGTGTATGTGGGTGCATTCATCCGTGTCCGGTGTCCGTCCGTCCGTCCATCTACTTGTACATGTATATACAGGGCTTACCTGCAAGATATCTGGAGAACTACTAGATGGAATTTCACCAAACTTGGATGAAAGCTTCATTGGGATAGCCCCTTCATTTGACTAGGTTTTGGTTTGTGTGCATGCGTTCATCCGTGTCCGGTGTCTGTCCGTCCGTCCATCTACTTGTACATGTATATACAGGCCTTGTCTGCAAGATATCTTGAGAACTACTGGACGGAATTTCACCACACTTGGATGGAAGCTTCAGTGGGATAGCCCCCTCATTTGATTATGTTTTGGTGTGTGTGTGCGTGCATTCGTCCATGTCCGGTGTCCGTCCGTCCATCTACTTGTACATGTATATACAGGGCTTGTCTGCAAGATATCTGGAGAACTACTGGACAGAATTTCACCAAACTTGGATGAAAGCTTCATTGGGATAGCCCCTCATTTGACTATGTTTTGGTGTGTGTGCATGCGTTCATCCGTGTCCGGTGTCCGTCCGTCCGTCCATCTACTTGTACATGTATATACAGGCCTTGTCTGCAAGATATCTTGAGAACTACTGGACGGAATCTCACTCCGCTTGGATGGAAGCTACAGTGGGATAGCCCCCTCATTTGATTAGGTTTTGGTGTGTGTGCGTGCATTCATCCATGTCCGGTGTCCGTCCGTCCGTCCATCTACTTGTACATGTATATACAGGGCTTGTCTGCAAGATATCTGGAGAACTACTAGACAGAATTTCACCAAAGTTGGATGGAAGCTTCATTGGGATAGCCCCCTCATTTGACTAGGTTTTGGTGTGTGTGCATGCGTTCGTCCGGTGTCCGTCCGTCCGTCCATCTGCTTGTACATGTATATACAGGCTTTGTCTGCAAGATACCTTGAGAACTATTGGATGGAATTTCACCAAACTTGGATGGAAGCTTCATTGGGATAGCCCCCTCATTTGACTAGGTTTTGGTGTGTGTGCCTGCATTCGTCCGGTGTCCGTCGGTCCGTCCATCTGCTTGTACATGTATATACAGGCTTTGTCTGCAAGATATCTTGAGAACTATTGGATGGAATTTCACCAAACTTGGATGGAAGCTTCATTGGGATAGCCCCCGCATTTGATCAGGTTTTAGTGTATGTGTGCATGCATTCATCCGTGTCCGGTGTCCGTCCAACTGTTCATCTACTTGTACATGTATATACAATGAAAATCGCTTCTTTGCAATTAATATTTTTAGATACGCAGCTTTGTTTAAGATACTTATTGTTACATTCATTTTATAGCACTTTCCCTTAAATTATGTGCCCATTCAAGGCAAGGTGGGAGGTTGGGGGGAGACGTAAACTATGTTTTTGCTCAAAAAACAACCAGCATAGGCTTCATGCCGGAGCGGCAACTCAAGGGTCAAAGCGGAACCTCTAGTTCTGCTTTTATCTGATCTTTTGATGGCACTGTAACAAATCGAACTATTCAACCAGTTAGACATAGCGTTTTTCCTAGTTACACACCAAACAGATGTAGAAAGCAGTTTGAAAAAAAAGTAGATTTTACGTAATATTTTGTGGGATGTATATATGTTAATATATCCTAATTATCATGATGTGGATTGTTCAGCAGAAATCAAGAGTTCTGATGTTACCAATTTATCCAAAGAAAATCATAGTTTATGAAATATTCCCATAACCAATAACTGTTGAAAGCCAAGTTTTGGGCTAACCTGACATGGTGGTCCCAATATTTGGTGATATGAATTATCTCTGGACATCATCATCATCATAATTATCATCATCTTTATGATCATCATCATCATCAGGCTGTTATCCAGAGAGGTGCCAGTGTGTCTTCAGCACCCTGAATTTCTTCATCCTAAATTTAACAGATTTAACATGGAAGAGATAGGAAGTAGACAACAACTTGTCAGGAAAATCTCCAAAAATTTGGAATTTCAGCACCCTGATTTCAATTCGTGGATAAAACTATGATCATCATCGTCATGCTCTACCTCTCTTTGTCTCATGACGATAAAGTTACCTAAAGCAAGGATCTGTTTTAGTAAACTCTGACACATTTCCCATGCCTATATGATACTTGAATGTTCAATGTCAGTTATTTTCTACAAACATGTGTTCATCAGTATTTTAAACACACATATTTATATCAGATGTTTACTCTATTCCTTCTAATTATTCACGCAACAAAACTTCAGGCATCTGTGGAGAGAAATTCTGCTAACTTTCTACAAATTTCACTAGCTTTATTTTCAGTTCTTGGGATAACATATCCATGCTACAGTATTTAGCCTCAGTCAGTTGACATAAATATATATTTTTTCTGCTTCTAAGTCTAAAAATCCTGTTAAACAAATTAGAAGAAATAGGTAAGTCGGAATATTGATTCATGTCGATATTGCCTTGATTCTATTTACAGATAACGCGGCGTTACGCTGAGTTTTCGGCGGCCATAGTTGGTATCAACCAGTCCCACCCTGATGATCGGGCAGAGCAATGTCTGAGTCAGCTACAGACTGAGGTGGATAACTTCATATTAAAGATGGCCGCAGAATTTCCACAGAGGAAAGAACAGCTTACATTCATTATCAACAACTACGACATGATGTTAAATGTCATCATGGTGAGTATAGACCTTGAATTATTGAGCACATACCTCACAATTATTGACCACATACCTCACAATTATTGAGCACATACCTCACAATTATTGACCACATACCTCACAATTATTGACCACATACCTCACAATTATTGACCACATACCTCGCAATTATTGAGCCCATACCTCACAATTATTGAGCCCATACCTCACAATTATTGAGCACATACCTCACAATTATTGAGCACATACCTCACAATTATCCAGCACATACCTCACAATTATTGAGCACATACCTCACAATTATTGAGCACATACCTCACAATTATTGAGCACATACCTCACAATTATTGAGCACATACCTCACAATTATTGAGCCCATACCTCACAATTATTGAGCACATACCTCACAATTATTGACCACATACCTCACAATTATCCAGCACATACCTCACAATTATCCAGCACATACCTCACAATTATCCAGCACATACCTCACAATTATTGAGCACATACCTCACAATTATTGAGCACATACCTCACAATTATCCAGCACATACCTCACAATTATCCAGCACATACCTCATAATTATCCAGCACACCTCACAATTATTGAGCACACCTCACAATTATTGAGCACATACCTCACAATTATCCAGCACATACCTCACAATTATTGAGCACATACCTCACAGTTATTGAGCACATACCTCACAATTATTGAGCACATACCTCACAATTATTCAGAACATACCTCACAATTATTGAGCACATACCTCACAATTATTGAGCACATACCTCACAATTATCCAGCACATACCTCACAATTATTGAGCACATACCTCACAATTATTGAGCACATACCTCACAATTATTGAGCACATACCTCACAATTATTGACCACATACCTCACAATTATTGAGCACATACCTCACAATTATTGAGCACATACCTCACAATTATTGAGCACATACCTCACAATTATTGACAACATACCTCACAATTATTGAGCACATACCTCACAATTATTGAGCACATACCTCACAGTTATTGAGCACATACCTCACAATTATTGACCACATACCTCACAATTATTGAGCCCATACCTCACAATTATTGAGCCCATACCTCACAATTATTGAGCCCATACCTCACAATTATTGACCACATACCTCACAATTATCCAGCACATACCTCACAATTATCCAGCACATACCTCACAATTATCCAGCACATACCTCATAATTATCCAGCACACCTCACAATTATTGAGCACATACCTCACAATTATCCAGCACATACCTCACAATTATTGAGCACATACCTCACAATTATTAAGCACATACCTCACAATTATTGAGCACATACCTCACAATTATTGAGCACATACCTCACAATTATTGAGCACATACCTCACAATTATCCAGCACATACCTCATAATTATCCAGCACATACATTATTGAGCACATACCTCACAATTATCCAGCACATACCTCACAATTATTGAGCACATACCTCACAATTATTGAGCACATACCTCACAATTATTGAACACATACCTTACAATTATCCAGCACATACCTCACAATTATTGAGCACATACCTCACAATTATTAAGCACATACCTCACAATTATTGAGCACATACCTCACAATTATTCAGCACATACCTCACAATTATTGAGCACATACCTCACAATTATTAAGCACATACCTCGCACTTATTGAGCACATACCTCACAATTATTAAGCACATACCTCACAATTATTAAGCACATACCTCGCAATTATTGAGCACATACCTCACAATTATTAAGCACATACCTCACAATTATTAAGCACATACCTCACAATTATCCAGCACATACCTCACAATTATTAAGCACATACCTCACAATTATTGAGCACATATCTCACAATTATTGAGCACATACCTCACAATTATTGAGCACATACCTCACAATTATTGAGCACATACCTCACAATTATTGAGCACATACCTCACAATTATTGACCACATACCTCACAATTATTGAGCACATACCTCACAATTATTGAGCACATACCTCACAATTATTGAGCACATACCTCACAATTATTGACAACATACCTCACAATTATTGAGCACATACCTCACAATTATTGAGCACATACCTCACAGTTATTGAGCACATACCTCACAATTATTGACCACATACCTCACAATTATTGAGCCCATACCTCACAATTATTGAGCCCATACCTCACAATTATTGAGCCCATACCTCACAATTATTGACCACATACCTCACAATTATCCAGCACATACCTCACAATTATCCAGCACATACCTCACAATTATCCAGCACATACCTCACAATTATTGAGCACATACCTCACAATTATTGAGCACATACCTCACAATTATCCAGCACATACCTCACAATTATCCAGCACATACCTCATAATTATCCAGCACACCTCACAATTATTGAGCACACCTCACAATTATTGAGCACATACCTCACAATTATCCAGCACATACCTCACAATTATTGACCACATACCTCACAATTATCCAGCACATACCTCATAATTATCCAGCACATACCTCACAATTATTGAGCACATACCTCACAATTATTGAGCACATACCTCACAATTATTGAGCACATACCTCACAATTATCCAGCACATACCTCACAATTATTCAGCACATACCTCGCAATTATTCAGCACATACAGTGCAGATCAGCTGAAAGGTTAATTTTGGCGCACCAATGGCGCGCAAACGAAGCGTGCCAGCACAAAGGTATAGTGTGCCAATGCCCATGATTATCGCCTGGCCATTGTTCTAACTCTGTTGAATGCAGTCCGTCGACATGATTGAACACAGGCCGCGCGCTATCAGCACGGTCAGACAATGGCTGGAAGCGAGCTGCGGGAAGAGCCCGCTAGCGAGGTCTTTGTTAGCGAGCTCAAGAAAATCAGTTGGGAGTCCACGTGGCGTTAATCGGCACGAATGTCTGCATGTAATTCATACCTATTAAATAACATCAGGTGTATGAATTTGTGTTACTGGCGAACACGTCGACCTCGATCAAGCGTATTTGCATTCCATCTAAAAATTTGTGAAAGGAAATAGATTCAATATTTTTTTTAATCATAAACACCGCTTGCAAAATGGATTGTAATTTGTGCTTCGTCGGACACCTGCTTTCAAAGTTGACCCAGACTTGCGCGTATCAAGGAATAGCGTTTCTGGTATTAAAGTGTGGGTATTTGTTTATTGGAAGCTTCATCTTACGGCCGCTCCTCATACAGATATGCAAGTTCAAGTCATTCGTTTTTATATATTCAAAAATTCTTGCAAATTGTGTTAATTTTGACCATTCAAGAGTAAATGTCCGGGATTTTACTACCGGATTATGCAGTGTATAAATATTTAATCAATGGGACAAGAACCGATGAAACGAATTATGCAATACCCGTACCTTTTTACTAGAAATCGGTTGATTAATTTGATTGAAGTCTGGTAATCCCTTTCTGCGGATTTGTCACCAATAAAACAGAACTCACTCCTCTGTGAAATAGATCAACCCTCATGAAATCTGGCGTCTACACACAACTCCGCTATCCAGACGAACTTTGGTACAAGTGTTGGATGCTGTCTGAACATGCTAAATATAGCCCCGCGCGACCAGTTTATCCCCACGTCGCTTTTCGCGGGAAAATGAGAACACGTGTTTGAAATCTTGCAACATATTACTGCGCAGAAGTTATATTTTACTGAACCGACAGTATGATTCGGCAGGAAGGACACCGACTGATGGGAAAATCTTTCACTTTAAGTTATAATCCATATTACTATGAAAACAGTACAGTCGACGGTAGTTCAATACGATTTCACTTGAGTACATGTACGTTTTTTTTATTGAAATTGTAGTTTAAGGGCCGCTTCCCATTCGGATTTCGCGGCCCATCAACTCAATGTTTTATTTGAATTTCGCGGTACATTTCTTTGTTTTTTCAATACCTTTTCCAGCGCTAAATATGTAACTAAATAAATGAATAAATAATAAATAACAATGAGAGATTAGTAGGAGGTATAAATAGAAGTAAATAAGAATCGCTATGTACAAGTTCGCATGACTCTTTCTGGTACGTATACGTATATCATCGCAGGTTATTTATGCACAAAAATATGTTTTGCCGATAGTAAGTGAGATATTCAGTAAGACCAGGTAGAGTGATTTCTGTAATGAGAGACGAGGTGAGAATGGTAAAACGAACAGTGGACCCACATTATTTATGGCTGAAGTCCCTCCCTCCGTCCCCAACATCAAGACCTACATTTCATATGTGTTAATGCATACTTCCTGTCGAACAGAATAACGGATGTTATATTGTCAGCAAGAAAACAACACTGTAAAGGTTAATCATCTCGTTAAGTTTGGCCTAAACAAGTGGATAATATAAACATAACAGTGCATTCTCTCTCTGACGGGGTAAAGCGATATCCCGCTTTCGTCCAACAAAATGCGCGCCTGTGTCTCATTTGAAAAGAAATGAAATGGCATTAACTTATTGTTTAGGTAGAAATCTCTGTTATTGTTTCTTTTTTGTTATTTAGCTGGAACGATGTGTCGGCCATAAATACTTGTTAATTCTTATTTCCTCATCGGAAGTTTCGTGTGCAACCTTTAACAGTCGGGCGGTAACGAATAAAGAGCATATACAAGTATTTGTCATTCTCTGTAAGGGGCTAATTGATCTTTTGAATTTCTGTGTATATTTTGGTTAGGCGGTTGTAACAAGACAAGCCAAAGAGACAACTAGTCTGACCGAGCACTGCATGTTGCCCCGATTATGACCTCGACTCGCCCGTGTGTCTGAATTTATACGAAGCTGTATTCATTTGAAATGTTACGTTCAACCGTTTTACTGGCCGTTCTGAAAGAGGAGGCGGCCTTCGCAATTTGCACACACCAACGTTTTATGAATTCTGATAATATATTTAGGCATACTTCGACTAAAATTCACAACTGAATATAATATTTAAAAAAAAATATAGCCCAACTTGTATTCTCTCCTATTTCTATACTTTAAGCTATCTTTGGCGAAACTTTTTGTTAATGAAGATTATTCGTAGTCTCAACGGAATGTTCACAAGACGACCGAGTTTCCTTGGAGCGCAAACAAAAAATGATAGATAATCATTTACAGCATTCTTATTGAAGAAGTCAAATCTTCTATATATTTTTTTAATTACTTAACCAGTAATTTAAACTGTAGAATAGATTGTGTTCTTGCCGTACACCGCCAGGGGGGAACTCTTTGAAAACAATTCAGTTTTAAGCGGTGACCGCTGTTAGCGCGCAATCCGGCAAGCGCCCCAACGGGGAGCCTTTGTTTACCGCCGACATGCTTACAATGGTTCAGTGGTTTGACCGGACTATATTCTACCGGCGCGTGGCGGCAAGGGTCACATCATGGGGGGGTGTAATAAGTCTTGGTGATTAGGCCAGCACGTTGGCGCGCCATCAGTGCGTAAACCCTGTTCACTAATTGGAAGATTAAGCTGATCTGCACTGTACCTCGCACTTATTGAGCACATACCTCACACTTATTGAGCACATACCTCACAATTATTGAGCACATACTTCGCACTTATTGAGCACATACCTCGCACTTATTGAGCACATACCTCACAATTATTGAGCACATACCTCACAATTATTGAGCACATACCTCGCACTTATTGAGCACATACCTCGCAATTATTGAGCACATACCTCACAATTATTGAGCACATATCTCACAATTATTGAGCACATACCTCACAATTATTGAGCACATACCTCGCACTTATTGAGCACATACCTCGCAATTATTGAGCACATACCTCGCAATTATTGAGCACATACCTCACAATTATCCAGCACATACCTCACAATTATCCAGCACATACCTTACAATTATTGAGCACATACCTCACAATTATTGAGTACATACCCCGCACTTATTAAGCACATACCTCACAATTATTCAGCACATACCTCACAATTATTGAGCACATACCTCACAATTATCCAGCACATACTTCACAATTATCCAGCACATACCTCACAATTATCCAGCACATACCTCACAATTATCCAGCACATACCTCACAATTATCCAGCACATACCTCACAATTATTCAGCACATACGTCACAATTATCCAGCACATACCTCACAATTATCCAGCACATACCTCGCAATTATTCAGCACATACCTCACAATTATTCAGCACATACCTCACAATTATTCAGCACATACCTCACAATTATCCAGCACATACCTCGGAATTATCCAGCACATACTTCGCAATTATCCAGCACATACTTCGCAATTATTAAGCACATACCTCACAATTATTCAGCACATACCTCACAATTATTCAGCACAAATCTCACAAAATATACCTCACAATTATCCAGCACATACCTCACAATTATCCAGCACATACCTCACAATTAGTTAGCACATACCTCACAATTATCCAGCACATACCTCACAATTATCCAGCACATACCTCACAATTGTCCAGCACATACCTCACAATTAGTTAGCAAATACCTCACAATTATCCAGCACATACCTCACAATTATTCAGCACATACCTCACAATTATCCCGCACATACCTCACAATTATCCCGCACAATTATTCAGCACATACATGTACCTCACAATTATTAAGCACATACCTCACAATTATTGAGCACATACCTCACAATTATTAAGCACATACCTCACAATTATTCAGCACATACCTCACAATTATCCAGCACATACCTTTCAATTATTCAGCACATACCTCACAATTATTCAGCACATACCTCACAATTATCCAGCACATACCTCACAATTATCCAGCACATACCTCACAATTATCCAGCACATACCTCACAATTATCCAGCACATACCTCGCAATTATTCAGCACATACCTCGCAATTATTCAGCACAAACCTCGCAATTATTGAGCACATACCTCACAATTATTCAGTACATACCTCACAATTATCCAGCACATACCTTACAATTAAGCACATACTTCACAATTATCCAGCACATGCCTCACAATTATTGAGCACATACCTCACAATTATCCAGCACATACCTCACAATTATTGAGCACATACCTCACAATTATTCAGCACATACCTCACAATTATTCAGCACATACTTCACAATTATCCAGCACATACCTCACAATTATCCAGCACATACCTCACCATTATTCAGCACATACCTCACAATTATCCAGCACATACCTCACAATTATCCAGCACATACCTCACAATTATCCAGCACATGCCTCACAATTGTCCAGCACATACCTCACAATTGTCCAGCACATACCTCACAATTATCCAGCACATACCTCACAATTATCCAGCACATACCTCACAATTATTCAGCATATACCTCACAATTGTCAAGCACATACTTCAGAATTATTGAGCACATACCTCACAATTATTCAGCACATACCTCACAATTATTCAGCACATACCTCGCAATTATTCAGCACAAACCTCGCAATTATCTTCACACATACCTCACAATTATTCAGTACATACCTCACAATTATCCAGCACATACCTCACAATTATCCAGCACATACCTTACAATTAAGCACATACTTCACAATTATCCAGCACATACCTCACAATTATTGAGCACATACCTCACAATTATTCAGCACATACCTCACAATTATTCAGCACATACTTCACAATTATCCAGCACATACCTCGTCACCATTCAGCACACACCTCACCATTATTCAGCACATACCTCACAATTATCCAGCACATACCCCACAATTATCCAGCACATACCTCACAATTATCCAGCACATGCCTCACAATTATCCAGCACATACCTCACAATTGTCCAGCACATACCTCACAATTATCCAGCACATACCTCACAATTATCCAGCACATACCTCACAATTATCCAGCACATACCTCACAATTATCCAGCACATACCTCACAATTGTCAAGCACATACTTCAGAATTATTGAGCACATACCTCACAATTATTCAGCACATACCTCACAATTATTCAGCACATACCTCACAATTATCCAGCACATACTTCACAATTATCCAGCACATACCTCACAATTATCCAGCACATACTTCACAATTATCCAGCACATACTTCACAATTATTGACCACATACCTCACAATTATCCAGCACATACCTCGCAATTATCCAGCACATACCTCGCAATTATCCAGCACATACTTCGCAATTATCCAGCACATACTTCGCAATTATCCAGCACATACCTCACAATTATTCAGCACATACCTCACAATTATCCAGCACATACCTCACAATTAGCCAGCACATACCTCACAATTATTCAGCACATACCTCACAATTATCCACCACATACCTCACAATTATTCAGCACATACCTCACAATTATCCAGCACATACCTCAGTTATCCAGCACATACCTCACAGTTATCTAGCACATACCTCACAATTATCCAGCACATACCTCACAATTATTGAGCACATACCTCACAATTATTGAGCACATACCTCACAATTATCCAGCACATACCTCGCAATTATCCAGCACATACCTCATAATTATCCAGCACACCTCACAATTATTGAGCACATACCTCACAATTATCCAGCACATACCTCACAATTATTGAGCACATACCTCACAATTATTGAGCACATACCTCACAATTATCCAGCACATACCTCACAATTATTAAGCACATACCTCACAATTATTGAGCACATACCTCGCACTTATTAAGCACATACCTCACAATTATTGAGCACATACCTCACAATTATTGAGCACATACCTCACAATTATCCAGCACATACCTCACAATTATTGAGCACATACCTCACAATTATCGAGCACATACCTCACAATTATTGAGCACATACCTCGCACTTATTGAGCACATACCTCACAATTATTGAGCACATACCTCACAATTATTGAGCACATACCTCACAATTATCCAGCACATACCTCATAATTATCCAGCACATACCTCACAATTATTGAGCACATACCTCACAATTATTGAGCACATACCTCACAATTATTGAGCACATACCTCACAATTATTGACCACATACCTCACAATTATTGAGCACATACCTCACAATTATTGAGCACATACCTCACAATTATTGAGCACATACCTCACAATTATTGACAACATACCTCACAATTATTGAGCACATACCTCACAATTATTGAGCACATACCTCACAGTTATTGAGCACATACCTCACAATTATTGACCACATACCTCACAATTATTGAGCCCATACCTCACAATTATTGAGCACATACCTCACAATTATTGAGCACATACCTCACAATTATTGACCACATACCTCACAATTATCCAGCACATACCTCACAATTATCCAGCACATACCTCACAATTATCCAGCACATACCTCATAATTATCCAGCACACCTCACAATTATTGAGCACATACCTCACAATTATCCAGCACATACCTCACAATTATTGAGCACATACCTCACAATTATTAAGCACATACCTCACAATTATTGAGCACATACCTCACAATTATTGAGCACATACCTCACAATTATTGAGCACATACCTCACAATTATCCAGCACATACCTCATAATTATCCAGCACATACATTATTGAGCACATACCTCACAATTATCCAGCACATACCTCACAATTATTGAGCACATACCTCACAATTATTGAGCACATACCTCACAATTATTGAACACATACCTTACAATTATCCAGCACATACCTCACAATTATTGAGCACATACCTCACAATTATCCAGCACATACCTCACAATTATTCAGCACATACCTCGCAATTATTCAGCACATACAGTGCAGATCAGCTGAAAGGTTAATTTTGGCGCACCAATGGCGCGCAAACGAAGCGTGCCAGCACAAAGGTATAGTGTGCCAATGCCCATGATTATCGCCTGGCCATTGTTCTAACTCTGTTGAATGCAGTCCGTCGACATGATTGAACACAGGCCGCGCGCTATCAGCACGGTCAGACAATGGCTGGAAGCGAGCTGCGGGAAGAGCCCGCTAGCGAGGTCTTTGTTAGCGAGCTCAAGAAAATCAGTTGGGAGTCCACCTGGCGTTAATCGGCACGAATGTCTGCATGTAATTCATACCTATTAAATAACATCAGGTGTATGAATTTGTGTTACTGGCGAACACGTCGACCTCGATCAAGCGTGTTTGCATTCCATCTAAAAATTTGTGAAAGGAAATAGATTCAATATTTTTTTTAATCATAAACACCGCTTGCAAAATGGATTGTAATTTGTGCTTCGTCGGACACCTGCTTTCAAAGTTGACCCAGACTTGCGCGTATCAAGGAATAGCGTTTCTGGTGTTAAAGTGTGGGTATTTGTTTATTGGAAGCTTCATCTTACGGCCGCTCCTCATACAGATATGCAAGTTCAAGTCATTCGTTTTTATATATTCAAAAATTCTTGCAAATTGTGTTAATTTTGACCATTCAAGAGTAAATGTCCGGGATTTTACTACCGGATTATGCAGTGTATAAATATTTAATCAATGGGACAAGAACCGATGAAACGAATTATGCAATACCCGTACCTTTTTACTAGAAATCGGTTGATTAATTTGATTGAAGTCTGGTAATCCCTTTCTGCGGATTTGTCACCAATAAAACAGAACTCACTCCTCTGTGAAATAGATCAACCCTCATGAAATCTGGCGTCTACACACAACTCCGCTATCCAGACGAACTTTGGTACAAGTGTTGGATGCTGTCTGAACATGCTAAATATAGCCCCGCGCGACCAGTTTATCCCCACGTCGCTTTTCGCGGGAAAATGAGAACACGTGTTTGAAATCTTGCAACATATTACTGCGCAGAAGTTATATTTTACTGAACCGACAGTATGATTCGGCAGGAAGGACACCGACTGATGGAAAAATCTTTCACTTTAAGTTATAATCCATATTACTATGAAAACAGTACAGTCGACGGTAGTTCAATACGATTTCACTTGAGTACATGTACGTTTTTTTTGATTGAAATTGTAGTTTAAGGGCCGCTTCCCATTCGGATTTCGCGGCCCATCAACTCAATGTTTTATTTGAATTTCGCGGTACATTTCTTTGTTTTTTCAATACCTTTTCCAGCGCTAAATATGTAACTAAATAAATGAATAAATAATAACTAACAATGAGAGATTAGTAGGAGATATAAATAGAAGTAAATAAGAATCGCTATGTACAAGTTCGCATGACTCTTTCTGGTACGTATACGTATATCATCGCAGGTTATTTATGCACAAAAATATGTTTGCCGATAGTAAGTGAGATATTCAGTAAGACCAGGTAGAGTGATTTCTGTAATGAGAGACGAGGTGAGAATGGTAAAACGAACAGTGGACCCACATTATTTATGCCACATTTTTTATGGCTGAAGTCCCTCCCTCCGTCCCCAACATCAAGACCTACATTTCATATGTGTTAATGCATACTTCCTGTCGAACAGAATAACGGATGTTATATTGTCAGCAAGAAAACAACACTGTAAAGGTTAATCATCTCGTTAAGTTTGGCCTAAACAAGTGGATAATATAAACATAACAGTGCATTCTCTCTCTGACGGGGTAAAGCGATATCCCGCTTTCGTCCAACAAAATGCGCGTCTGTGTCTCATTTGAAAAGAAATGAAATGGCATTAACTTATTGTTTAGGTAGAAATCTCTGTTATTGTTTCTTTTTTGTTATTTAGCTGGAACGATGTGTCGGCCATAAATACTTGTTAATTCTTATTTCCTCATCGGAAGTTTCGTGTGCAACCTTTAACAGTCGGGCGGTAACGAATAAAGAGCATATACAAGTATTTGTCATTCTCTGTAAGGGGCTAATTGATCTTTTGAATTTCTGTGTATATTTTGGTTAGGCGGTTGTAACAAGACAAGCCAAAGAGACAACTAGTCTGACCGAGCACTGCATGTTGCCCCGATTATGACCTCGACTCGCCCGTGTGTCTGAATTTATACGAAGCTGTATTCATTTGAAATGTTACGTTCAACCGTTTTACTAGCCGTTCTGAAAGAGGAGGCGGCCTTCGCAATTTGCACACACCAACGTTTTATGAATTCTGATAATATATTTAGGCATACTTCGACTAAAATTCACAACTGAATATAATATTTAAAAAAAAATATAGCCCAACTTGTATTCTCTCCTATTTCTATACTTTAAGCTATCTTTGGCGAAACTTTTTGTTAATGAAGATTATTCGTAGTCTCAACGGAATGTTCACAAGACGACCGAGTTTCCTTGGAGCGCAAACAAAAAATGATAGATAATCATTTACAGCATTCTTATTGAAGAAGTCAAATCTTCTATATATTTTTTTAATTACTTAACCAGTAATTTAAACTGTAGAATAGATTGTGTTCTTGCCGTACACCGCCAGGGGGGAACTCTTTGAAAACAATTCAGTTTTAAGCGGTGACCGCTGTTAGCGCGCAATCCGGCAAGCGCCCCAACGGGGAGCCTTTGTTTACCGCCGACATGCTTACAATGGGTTCAGTGGTTTGACCGGACTATATTCTACCGGCGCGTGGCGGCAAGGGTCACATCATGGGGGGGTGTAATAAGTCTTGGTGATTAGGCCAGCACGTTGGCGCGCCATCAGTGCGTAAACCCTGTTCACTAATTGGAAGATTAAGCTGATCTGCACTGTACCTCGCACTTATTGAGCACATACCTCACACTTATTGAGCACATACCTCACAATTATTGAGCACATACTTCGCACTTATTGAGCACATACCTCGCACTTATTGAGCACATACCTCACAATTATTGAGCACATACCTCACAATTATTGAGCACATACCTCGCACTTATTGAGCACATACCTCGCAATTATTGAGCACATACCTCACAATTATTGAGCACATATCTCACAATTATTGAGCACATACCTCACAATTATTGAGCACATACCTCGCACTTATTGAGCACATACCTCGCAATTATTGAGCACATACCTCGCAATTATTGAGCACATACCTCACAATTATCCAGCACATACCTCACAATTATCCAGCACATACCTTACAATTATTGAGCACATACCTCACAATTATTGAGTACATACCCCGCACTTATTAAGCACATACCTCACAATTATTCAGCACATACCTCACAATTATTGAGCACATACCTCACAATTATCCAGCACATACTTCACAATTATCCAGCACATACCTCACAATTATCCAGCACATACCTCACAATTATCCAGCACATACCTCACAATTATCCAGCACATACCTCACAATTATTCAGCACATACGTCACAATTATCCAGCACATACCTCACAATTATCCAGCACATACCTCGCAATTATTCAGCACATACCTCACAATTATTCAGCACATACCTCACAATTATTCAGCACATACCTCACAATTATCCAGCACATACCTCACAATTATCCAGCACATACGTCACAATTATTCAGGACATATCTCACAATTATTCAGCACAAACCTCGCAATTATTTAGCACATACCTCACAATTATTCAGCATATACCTCGCAATTATTCAGCACATACCTCACAATTAGTCACACATACCTCACAATTATTCAGCACATACCTCACAATTATCCAGCACATACAGTACAGACCTCGTGACAACACAACTATACCGCGGCAACACTGCGGTAACAGAGCCCGGCAAGGCTTCTAGGTTACCGCGGGACTGCCCAAGATTATATTGTCAGCTGTGAAAAAAGTGCCGACAGCATACCACCCAATGACCGGTCATCGAGTTTTTAACAATGGCTGGCGCTCCATGTGGTCACTGGCTGGTCTCGACAGCATTGACTGGTGATTTACGGGTTTACAAAGGCTAGCGCTAGTGAATACAGTAAGTGTCCACGATCACGTGTACATGTTTATCATTTTCCTAATGTTTGGACGGCCCGATAATGGAGTGCCGGTAATTGCCACTTTGCGAAATCTGTCGCCTCGAATGGAAATTTCTCAGAAAAGAGAGCGGCGTGAAAACGACATGCCGTTGTGCGTAGGCTACATTCCGTATGTAGGTTGACAGTAGTGCGTGATCGTTGATCACCGCTGTGGTATTTTTCGGCCTTGTTAATAGCTGCCAATCATTCCAAAGTGCTCAACGTGGAGCAAACATTTATATTTTAATGCTAATATTCATTTTTGAGTGTTTCATGTCGAGTCCTGGTGTTCGGTGTCTTGTACATTTCAATTAATTAGCTGTCAATCATTCCGAGAATCTTGCGGTTCTGTTTAACGCCAATCAAGAAATGTTCACAGTTATGAACGTTAATCTTTCAAATGCGCAATAAATCTGGTTTTGTTTTAATGCTAAACTATCGGTATTACAAGTAAATTATTTCATTAATTATATATGGCATTGTCGCGTACATGTATATTGATCTATTTGATGAAGATTAGCTAAAATCCGCATTTCAACTGATTGCTGATTATGTGTCTGTTAATAAGTCTAATTTCTGTTGTTGAGTATCGCAATTGAGCATGATTACACGAAGGTGTCATACTAACCAGAGTCTTGTGGTGTTATCATAATCATCGGATTTTTGGCCATTGTGGTGCGCGAAAATTAATGGCAGGGATAACTTATATTCTTGAGCAATATTCTAGCACTAATCCTATAGAAAATTAATCTGTCGGTATGGCGGTAATTCAGATATTAGATATGGCAACGAATGATTGAGAGAGACTTGTATACGAAGTGACAGGCAATGGAAATTATGAAGAAACCTCGAAAGCCTCGAATATTTATAGCTGGGAATTTCTAGTAATATAATGATTGACTCACGTAAGTGTTAATTGGCCCTGCCGTGCAAAGCCAAATGCTGGTTTGTTGGCGAAACAGACGGACATCCTGTTCAACAAAAAATAACTGAAGAGAAAAGAATTAGGAACGGTTAATCAACTAATTATAAGAGACAATCGAATGATAACAATTGAACAGTCTTTATTGTCGTTTTACTCAGGGCTTGACTTTCCCGTTGATTATTATTTCCGGGGTCGCGCTTGTGGAAACAAGCCGTAAAAATATCCCTACTGTCCGTATATTAAAATTTATTATATGCATGGCTGTAGCTTACAAATATTTATCTTTGAATATCAGTTAATAATTTGTATCAATCTGTATCAAGCCAGCGGAATTCTAATATGATCGTTGGTACAACAAATAAAATAAAAACGCACATGTTCATTAAAGATATTTACCACTTTTATTTATGGAGTATCGTTATCCTTCGTTTAGCGGCAGTCATCAGATTTCCCCCCCGCAATAAATGTTGAATATACCAGACAGTGCATGTTGCGAAAATCAGTCTATCATACCCACTTGGTCTTTTTCGCTGTTTGTGTAAAGAAATGAGGAGTGGCCTCTCGCTAAATTTGCATATGAATAGTGTCGGTAGCAAGTCTTGGGAATTGTCACTGGGCTCAAACGGAGAATCACAAGAAAAGTTTACTCATTTAGTAAAGATAATAT
>JAVTVY010012230.1:0-56748 GCA_036873755.1 Hanleya hanleyi | reverse complement strand
TACCACCACTAACATCCTATCTTCACTACCATCCATATCACTACTACCATCCCTAACATCCTACCATCACTACCATTCCATATGGGCCCTCAGTGGCTGAGTGGTCTAAGGTGCTTCGCTGGTGACCGCTAGCCTCACACTGCTGCACCGGCACGGGTTCGAACTCAGCCTGTCCATGTGTGGAAGATTGTCAGTTACTTGCCAACGGGCGGTGGTTCTCTCCGGGCACTCCGGTTTCCTCCACCAACCAAACTGACTGTCACCATATGAGTGAAACAACCTTGAGCGTGACATTAAACCAAATTCCCCTCCCCTACCATCCATACCATCACTACCATACTGATCATCAAGTACCATCCCTACTATCATTACCATCCATATCATCCCTGCTATCACTGCCATCCCAACCATCACTACCATCGGATCCCTACTATCGCTATCATCCATACTATCACTACCATCCCTACTATCACTTACATCCTACCATCCATGTCATCCCTGCCATCACTACAATCCCAACCATCACTACCATCGGATCCCTACTATCATTACCATCCATACCATCCTACCATCACTGCTATCACTTACATCCAACCATCCATGTCCTCCCTACCATCACTACAATCCTATCACTACCATCCTACCATCACTACCATCCATACCATCACTACCATCCATACCATCACTACCATCCATACCATAACTACCAGTCCTACCATCACTACCATCCATACCATCACTACCATCCATACCATCACATCCATACCATCACTACCATCCATACCATCACTAACATTCCTACCATCACTACCATCCATACCATTCCTACCATCACTACCATTCCTAGCATCCATACCATCACTACCATCCATACCATTCCTACCATCCATACCATCACTATCATCCATACCATCACTACCATCCATACCATCACTACCATCCATACCATAACTACCATTCCTATCATCACTACCATCCATACCATCACTACCATCCATAACATCACTACCATTCCTACCATCCATACCATCACTACCATCCATACCATCACTACCATATATACCATCACTACCATTCCTACCATCCATACCATCACTACCATCCATACCATCACTACCATCAATACCATCACTACCATCCATACCATCACTACCATCCATACCATAACTACCATTCCTACCATCCATACCATCACTACCATCCATACCATCACTACCATTCCTACCATCACTACCATCCATACCATCACTACCATCTATACCATCACTACCATCCATACCATCACTACCATTCCTACCATCACTACCATCCATACCATCACTACCATCCATACCATCACTACCATCCATAGCATGATGGTGATGGTAGTAATCCCACTTGGGACTGGACTATTCAGCAGTAATCCCACAGAGGACTATCCATCAGTAATGACATGGGACTGGTCCACCCAGCAGTAATCTCACACTGGAATGCCCTATGTACCAGTAATCTGACCGCACTGACCTATCCATCCTACATGGGATTGACTTTTGCCAGTAATCCCACATGGGACTGATGTTATTGTCTTTACCAGATAATCTATTCCAGACATTATTGTCTGTACCACATCACTTATTCCAGACCTTATTGTTTGCTCTACATGTGTGCTTTCAATACTGCTGCACCTTTGGCGGATGACCCCGCAAGGCGAGATGTTGGGGTTCTCAGAACGCTTGTTGCTTGATGTGATGAAGATGTATGTGGACATGTCTTTTTTGTATATTTGCTCTATATGTGGATATTAGTAAATTTGCTCTACATGTGGATACGTTCATTTCACAGTTAATGGATATGAGTGAGACATGCTGCCCACCTTCGTTCTTCAACTTTGAAAGTAGCATACCTAAAAATTACTGTGGGTCTTACTTACGCCATGGGAAGTGTCATAGACGCCGCTGCCACCTCAAACACGAAGCTATATTCAAGGTATTTATGTCTCCCCCAACTATGTTGGGGGGAGACATCTAGTGTTTGTGCTGTCTGTCTGTCTGTCTGTCTGTCTGTCTGGTTGGATGTCTGGATGTCTGGATGGATGTCTGTCCGTCCCCTTGCCTTGTCTGCAAGATATCTTGAGAACTACTGGATGGAATTTCACCAAACTTGGATGGAAGCTTCATTGGGATAGCCCCCTCATTTGATTAGGTTTTGGTGTATGTGCGTGCATTCATCCGTGTCCGGTGTCCGTCCGTCCGTCCATCTACTTGTACATGTATATACAGGCCTTGTCTGCAAGATATCTTGAGAACTACTGGACGGAATTTCACCCCACTTGGATGGGAGCTTTAGTGGGATAGCCCCCTCATTTGATTAGATTTTGGTGTGTGTGCATGCATTCATCCATGTCCGGTGTCCGTCCGTCCGTCCATCTACTTGTACATGTATATACAGGGCTTGTCTGCAAGATATCTGGAGAACCACTGGATGGAATTTCACCAAACTTGGATGGAAGCTTCATTGGGATAGCCCCCTCATTTGATTAGGTTTTGGTGTATGTGGGTTCATTCATCCGTGTCCGGTGTCCGTCCGTCCATCCATCTACTTATACATGTATATACAGGGCTTATCTGCATGATATCTGGAGAACTACTAGATGGAATTTCACCAAACTTGGATGAAAGCTTCATTGGGATAGCCCCCTCATTTGACTAGGTTTTGGTTTGTGTGCATGCGTTCATCCGTGTCCGGTGTCCGTCCGTCCGCCCATCTACTTGTACATGTATATACAGGCCTTGTCTGCAAGATATCTTGAGAACTACTGAACGGAATTTCACCACACTTGGATGGAAGCTTCAGTGGGATAGCCCCCCTCATTTGATTATGTTTTGGTGTGTGTGCGTGCATTCGTCCATGTCCGGTGTCTGTCCGTCCGTCCATCTACTTGTACATGTATATACAGGGCTTGTCTGCAAGATATCTGGAGAACTACTGGACAGAATTTCACCAAACTTGGATGGAAGCTTCATTGGGATAGCCCCCTCATTTGATTAGGTTTTGGTGTATGTGCGTGCATTCATCCGTGTCCGGTGTCCGTCTGTCCATCCATCTACTTGTACATGTATGTACAGGCCTTGTCTGCAAGATATCTTGAGAACTACTGGACGGAATCTCACTCCCCTTGGATAGAAGCTATAGTGGGATAGCCCCCTCATTTGATTAGGTTTTGGTGTGTGTGCGTGCATTCATCCATGTCCGGTGTCCGTCCGTCCGTCTACTTGTACATGTATGTACAGGCCTTGTCTGCAAGATATCTTGAGAACTACTGGACGGAATCTCACTCCCCTTGGATAGAAGCTATAGTGGGATAGCCCCCTCATTTGATTAGGTTTTGGTGTGTGTGCGTGCATTCATCCATGTCCGGTGTCCGTCCGTCCGTCTACTTGTACATGTATATACAGGGCTTGTCTGCAAGATATCTGGAGAACTACTGAACAGAATTTCACCAAACTTGGATGGAAGCTTCATTAGGATAGCCCCCTCATTTGACTAGGTTTTGGTGTGTGTGCCTGCATTCGTCCGGTGTCCGTCCGTCCGTCCATCTGCTTGTACATGTATATACAGGCTTTGTCTGCAAGATACCTTGAGAACTATTGGATGGAATTTCACCAAACTTGGATGGAAGCTTCATTGGGATAGCCCCCGCATTTGATCAGGTTTTAGTGTATGTGTGCATGCATTCATCTGTGTCCGATGTCCGTCCAACCGTTCATCTACTTGTACATGTATATACAATGAAAATCGCTTCTTTGTAATTAATATTTTTAGATACGCAGCTTTGTTTAAGATACTTATTGCTACATTCATTTTATAGCACTTTCCCTTAAATTATGTGCCCATTCAAGGCAAGGTGGGAGGTTGGGGGAGACGTATGTTTTTGCCCAAAAAAACAACCAGCATAGGCTTCATGCCGGAGCGGCAACTCAAGGGTCAAAGCGGAACCTCTAGTCTTCTTTGTGCATCCTTATCTTCTGCGCTCTGTGGAAAATCACAACTTTCAATTAATCTAAGATTGAACAGCAGCTAATATTGTGAGAAACAGCAAAACTGTTTAAATTCTTTTTAAATGCGTTTGCACATACTGGGAAATTAACATCAAAACGAGGGCCGTCCTATTCATTGAAATAGAAATTGAGGGTTATTTACTTATTTCTTAAGCAGTCTCCAGGTTAGAGTCAGTTTTTGCAGTGATAAAAATCGGTAGCAACAGTCAAAGTTCAAGGTCACTGCCCTCAAAATCAGGAAATTATTAAAAATAGAATATTTTTTTGTTAGTAAGGAGAGGAGAGACGATGTGTCATGTGCCAAAATTTAGGTCACGGTCAAAGGTCACTGTTCAAATGATGTGCATTGCCAATAATGTGTTACCTCAAATGATGTCTTTATGAAAAGCTGTATGTTTATCCAAGAAGGTATGACAATTTTCTGTAGAAGGTACTCCTAATTGCCATTCAGAAATGGAATGTTAATGAGATTTCATGCTTGATAATTATTTCAGGGGACTGGTCACGACCATGCACTGGGACAGATTGAGGAGGAATGTCGGAAAGGATATTGGAAAGGGTGAGTTTTGTTAGTTTTATGTGCCTGTTCATGGACATGCACTGCCAAGCTTATTGGCTATCCAGGGTCTTTTTATCTCGCCTTACGAAGTAAAGGGGAGATATTGGTACACATGTTTCTTATGATTAGAGGATGTACCTGTGCTATTTTTGACAAGAAATATTAATTTTTCTCCAAATTGTTGAACCTTTCGTAGGATGATTATAAAACTTGGTGGACATGTTTCATGTTTTCCTAGGTCACAGCTCTCCCGCAGTAATCCCACATGGGACTGACCTATCCAGCAGTATTCCCAAATGGCACTGGCCTATCCAGCAGTAATGCCACACAGGACTGACCTATCCAGCAGTAATCCCATACGGAACTCAACTATCCAGCAGTAATCCCATTTGGGACTGGCCTATCCAGCAGTAATCTCACACAGAGCTGACCTATCCAGCAGTACTCCCAAATGGCACTGGCCTATCCAGCAGTAATGCCACACGGGACTGACCTATCTAGCAGTAATCCCAGACCGGACTGGCCTATCCAGCAGTAATCCCACATGAGACTGGCCTATCCAGCAGTAATTCCACACGGGATTGGCCTATGCAGCAGTAATCTCGCACAGGACTGACCTATCCAGAAGTAATATGACACTGGACTGCAATATGCAGCAGTAATCCCACATGGCACTGACCTATCCAGTCATAATCCTACATGGGACTAACCTATCCCGCTGTAATCCCACACAGGTTTAGCCTATCCAGCAGTAATCCCACATGGGACTGGCCTCCCCAACCGTAATCCCACACAGGATTGCCGTATGCAGCAGCAATCCCACACTGGACTGCCTATGCAGCAGCAATCCCACACGGAACTGTCCTATCCAGCATTAATCCCATACGAGACTCATCTATCCAGCAGTAATCCCAGACAGGACTCGCCTATCCAGCAGTAATCCCACAGGGGACTGGTCTATCCATCAGTAATAACATCCGGGACTGACCTATCCAGCAGTAATCTCACACTGGACTGCCCTATGCACCAGTAATCCGACGGCACTGACCTATCCATCCTACATGGGATTAACTTAAATGCCAGTAATCCCACATGGACTTCCACTTTATGGCAAATGATTGAGTTTTGCGTTTAGCTGAAGTGCACATGTATATCTGTACACCACAGTTTGCTGTAGTTGTCAGCTGTCATGGAATGGTTATGAAACTTGGTACACATGTTTCTTATGATTAGAAGATGTACCTGTGATATTTAGGAGATGAAATATTAATTTTTGTTCAAATTTTGAGGGTTTTGTCTTAATATGCCAATAATAATGTACATGTATATACGGTAATTTCCCTATTAATTCGCGATGTAGTGATGAAACTCAGCACTCCAAAAATTGGCTACTTTCGAATTATTTGTTGAGCGAATTCTAGAAAAACGCGAGTGTTCGAATTAAATGTCGCGCCGACTTTCACGGAGAATCCAAAATGGCGGACCGCTTCGCCGTGGTCGTAGTGATCGTATTTATTACCGTGTATTAACTTTGATATCTCATCAGTTTCCATAAAATGCCGTGTATGATGTCAGAAAATCTCCTCTACCCTGATAAAGGCGTCTAATTTTATTCGAGGAAGTCGAGCATATTTATCGAGTGACGAGTTCAGCACGATCATACAGATTTTTGAGCTGACGTCCGTAAATTCGCGTCCATAATAACATCGTAAAAGGCCAAAACATTGAACGTATTCCTTCCTTTTTGTTCAGTATTAGCTATGATCTATATTATGAAACCTAACTGACATGGAATTGAATGAATATTCTGGAAATATAAAACTATACACATATTAGAGTATTCCATGTTCGAGTCGTTCGGTATGTCGACGTTGTTGTTGTGAACCCTGAAAATGAACCAACGGCAAATTTGTGTAGGATTGTATCACGAAGTTTTAGACAGATTAGCGGACTGTCATAGACTTTTTGGTCTTCACTATGCATGATTTTACACACACCATCCAGGACTTGAATAAATATCCCGGACCTATGACACGAAATTAATGTTGAATTAACGGCGGATTGTACAAGAGAACCGAGTGTCAGTCGGCAATACACGTTTCGATTGGTTTGTTTCAAGTATGAGAATATCTATTACGGTATCGGTACTGTAACAGTTTACTAAAAGTAAAAGTCGAAGTATGATATCGTTTTGAATATTAATTAAATACTGGTTATGTTCTCATCTCCGAAACTTTACCTAATGCCATTTAAATGTTTCTCAAATTTGTTTAGCATATAGAGTAATGGAATGGCGATAGCGATGTTTTGATTCTTAGTGTAAAAATGCGCGGTGTAATTCCAAAGAATTTTTGATTGCTGGAATTTGGGTAAGTTTGTGGGTATTCGTAAGAAATATTTTCATTCACAATAAAATATTTAACAAAACCGGAAAGAGTAAGTCTTTATGATAACTATATTTGACCAAAACAGAGCACATGCAGAGATGATTGTTGTCGGCGCTTCACATCGCAAAATTTGTTTGTGTCCCCTGGTGGGAAAACGGACGTTTGTCAACTGTGTGATTTCCTGTCTATGTTTCATTAAACGATAGATGCAATCAAAGCCAAGATATAACAAGTTTGAATGAGGTATTGTGAAATTTACAGGACGAACAAGGGCCACACATTAACACACAAACCCATACTGCAGCGTTAATTTGAAACCCCTTTGAATTGCCTCTTGCTGGTGAATCGCGCATCCTCACACAGAGCTGAATTTGGGCTTCCGAAGGGACAAGGTATTCCCCAGGCAGTCAATTCAATGTTATTACACACGATCTCATTTGCATATGAATAAGTGTCATTTCCAGTCTGGGTGAAACTTGCATGCTGCACGTGGACTCTCCTATTTCACTATATATTTCATGCTGTTCAGATTCTCTCCACTGGAAACTGCATCTTGTCACCCCTATCCTGACTTTGGATTCTTCCATTTTATGTGGTTTTCTCTGGAGGACAAGCTGTGCTGAATGGGGAAATAGCTGGACAGGCTAAAAATAAACTAAACACTTCATTAGCAAACTATCCCGGTACTCAAAACAATGTAGCCATTGACAGTTTAAATATTCAAAGGAGACCTGCAGCAAATGTCATGGCTTGGTGTTTCAGTAGGAAATTGAGGGGCACTGAGGGGGTATACTATTATGTCGTGCGATGTGAACACATCGTTTCAAGTTTGTTTCCTATACAGTGAATCTTAATAATGATAATAATAATAATACGGCCTCTTCACGAACATGCTATTAGATATTGTATTGTATGTTGAGTAGAATGCAGGACGAGTCAGATCGATCACCGTAATTCTGTAGGTTTGTTTACAGTCAAATATACTTACCACATGGGGTCTGCGTAAATACCTCACCTTGTCGTGTAGATAATAACACGGACGTATGGACTGTTAGGGGGAGGGAGGGGGGAATGGATGTTCTGAAAGAAAAAAGGAAACCCTTTCACCATTGTTTGTGATCTTCCAGGCTTGTCGATACGTTGTCATGCACAAACAAGTGCTGCTCGAGAATTGTAGTCCAGATTTTTTATTTTTAGAAATTTTTATTGATCAAAATACTAAAATAAAATCAACGTTAAATGTACATCCTTCCAAAAGGCTTTTCGTGATGGCTCATTTTTGACGTCAAATAATGGTCGTTTGATTGTCCACTTCACCTGAAAATATAACGAATAGCGTACAGCATACCGAAAGGTTAAATCGCATCTTGCTTTCCCCAAACGAAGAATTCAGTTGCTGTGAAGAAATCTGATGCAATTCACCAGCACACACGTTACAACTTGATATCTCCACGGGAACGTCACCCGACAAAGTTTGAACTCTGCTCCCTTCCAGTGCCTCCTTTGAACACGGCCCAAGTGCCTCCCATACGAATAATACAGGGCAGGTCGGGCAGGTAAATGGGGGACAGCGAGGGGTTTAGCATATACGACGAACAAATATATTAACGTTGAAGATCTCTCAAATTTGTTACTTAAAATAACGTGTGTTTTTCAAATAAAGGAATGCTGGTTTAAAGAAAGATATTTGATATACGAACGCTGGAAACTGAAGAATGATTTAATAGCGGGCTGTGTGCAGACAATCGACCATGTGCGGGGGACTACCGTATATATATTTTTCCCGACTGCGGCGAAACGCGATCAAGTTAGGATAAAATTACAGGACTGCGGAGTTAATTGAATCAATTGTTTTCCTTATAGACTGTAAGTAATAGTAATTCAGTCTGATTATATTGTACCATTCCCTGTTGTTTCTCTGCGCTCACAAATAATAGCATACGCCGATATATTATACGAGATTCTAGTAGCCTAACATATTCACTTTACTTTCATCGGCACGAACTCCGTGGCGAAAACAGGAGTGTTCGAATTTATTGTTTCACGGATATTGAAAATGCTCCCGTGTTCGTTTTATTAGGATGGACAAAATCACGACAGCGGAAAAATCGGCCGTTTTCGAATTAAATTTGGAAGGTGAATTAATAGGGAAATTACTGTACATGTACACCTGTACATGGAAAGTTTTCTGAAGTTGTCAGCTTTCATTGGATGAGTTTGACACTTGCTACCCAAGTTCAATGTGATTCAAAGATGTGCATGAGCTATTTAAGAAATGTGACATTAAATATGAAATTTTTTCCTAATTATTGCAGTTTAGACTTTGTATCTTTCCATTGATAAGGTTTTTGTTGGGCAAAAATTTACAGGTAGATCTGTACATGGAAAGTTTGTTGAACCTTTCGTGGGATGATTATAAAACTTGGTGGATATGTTTCATGTTTTCCTAGGTCACATCTCTCCCACAGTAATCCCACACGGGACTGACCTATCCAGCAGTAATCCCAAATGGCATTGGCCTATCCAGCAGTATTGCCATACGGGACTGATCTTTCCAGCTGTAATCCCAGACCGAACTGGTCTATCCAGCAGTAATCCCATTTGGGACTGGCCTATTCATCAGTAATCTCAAACAGGACTGACCTATCCAGCAGTAATCCCAATGGCACTGGCCTATCCAGCAGTAATGCCACACGGGACTGACCTATCCAGCAGTAATCCCAGACCGGACTAAACTATCCTGCAGTAATCCCACATGGGACTGGCCTATCCAGCAGTAATTCCACACAGGACTGGCTTATGCAGCAGTAATCTCTCATGGGACTGACCTATCCAGATGCAATATGACACTGGATTGCAATTTGCAGCAGTAATCCCACATGGCACTGACCTATCCAGCCATAATTTTACATGGGACTGACCTATTCCGCTGTAATCCCACACAGGTTTAGCCTATCCAGCAGTAATCCCACACGGGACTGGCCTCCTCAGCCATAATCCCACACAGGATTGCCGTATGCAGCAGTAATCCCACACGGGACTGCCTATGCAGCAGTAATCCCACACGGGACTGTCCTATCCAGCATTAATCGCATACGAGACTCACCTATCCAGCAGTAATCCCAGACAGGACTGGCCTATCCAGCAGTAATCCCACTTGGGACTGGACTATCCAGCATTAATCCCACAGGGGACTATCCATCAGTAATAACATGGGACTGGTCCACCCAGCAGGAATCCTACACAGGACTGGCCTATCCAGCAGTAATCTCACATGGGACTGAACTATCCAGCAGTAATGTCACACTGGACTGCCCTATGTACCAGTAATCCAACGGCACTGACCTATCCATCCTACATGGGATTAACTTTTGCCAGTAATCCCACAAGGGACAGATGTTATTGTCTGTACCAGATAATCTATTCCAGACATTATTGTCTGTACCACATCACCTATTCCAGACCTTATTGTTTGCTCTACATGTATGCTTTCAATATACTGCTGCACCTTTGGCGGATGACCCCGAAAGGCGAGATGTTGGGGTTCTCAGAATGCTTGTTAATGCTAGTGGTGACAGGGGCACCCAAAATATCGTGCTCAAATGAAAATTACAGACATTGTCATCCCTTGGTCTTTAAGCGAGTTTGGATTTCTAAATTCATTATTTCCGAATGTATTCTTCATGTAAAATCAGCCTTGTTGAACTATACACTTATTAATCAGGATTGGTCAGTTTCCGTGCTAATTCATATCAGAACAGTTGTGCATCTTGCCTGCTAGACATAGAAGCACGTAAATTTTTTCGAGCCCATACATGCCATAGCTTTAGCAGCTGAAAGCTTGATATAGGTTCCACAATGATGTCCGTCCGTATATCTGTCTTATCTATCCACAGGACCAAGTAAATGTTAGTTCTAAGTCCTAAGGCCTGCACAACCCCAGAACCGTCATATATTTCAGATGCTTACATCAGGGTTCACTTATTGAACTCATCCACTACCTTCAAGGAGCATGTCCCCAAACCTAGGATCTCAGGACTAAGTAAATGTTAGTTTTGGACAATTTTCCTGTCCACAGCTTCTCGGCCTCGCCATATGTCTCCTAAACTAAGGTCCGCCCAACATCAAAACAGCAAAAAACCCTCATATATTCCAGATGCTTACATCAGGTTACACTTATTGAACCCATCCACTACCCCCGGGAGCATGTCTCCACTCCTGGGGCACCGAACCCACCCCTCCATCTCCGAAATTAAGCTTCGCCCGACCCCATACCCTCATATATTCCAGGAGCTTACATCATGCTACACTAATATTCAATTTTTAATTTTATCTATTATATGTGATACTAACCTGCTATTAGGTATGAGATGCAGTATACATTGTATAAACACACATGTGCCTGATCACCTACAGTATATTCCTTTATGGTAATCACTAATAGTTTGATGACATTATTTTATTTCAAAGGACAAAGTCAATATCAAAATAACCGGCAGTATGATTGGAAACAGCTGTCATTTGCATACAAATGTGAGGTCTTTACCACAATGCTGGTGTTCTATTCAATACTGGAAATGATAGCTTCACTCCGACTATTGCATTGTTAATAGCTTTGTCAGAAAAGTGATTTTTTTGTTCACGAATCATGACACAAAGTTACACCGAGAACGTGCTCCAAATTGCACATTAAATTGTTCCTAACTATAGTCTATACATGTACATGTATCCATCAGATCTATCCAGTGAGATGTATAATCTTGCTTTCGAAAAAAAAAATGCAATCTTCATTTGAAGTTTTATAATATAGTTCAACCTCAACATCACTGACATAGAAATCATATTTTTAGAAAGGTGAGTTGTCTCACCTTTATTATGGGATCTAGAGAATTTCTGATATTAGGGTTGTCCGAAGTACATGTATACAAATAGTTCCAAATTGTTTATTCTTTCTCAGACCAGAATAGTTATCCTTCAGTGGTTGACAGGCTTTGTAGGCCTATATATGGTCACTTAGCATGTACTTGGTCCCTTAACTGCATTAAATAATACTCTGTTAATTGTTTTCCTTCAAGATATCAGATTAATACGTACTAAAGTAAGATTGACCTCAGCTCAGAGAAATACAGTTCAGGAGGCAATATGTACATGTGTAAAGAGCTGCCCTACCATAGCTCTGGGGGCTCAGGGGTTATTCTTGACAACAAATTTTCATCTACTCAATTTCTGAATTCAATAAAACTCAATTTTTTTCGCGCGCCTTTGGCGCGCTAAATAATACGTAAAACTCAATATTTCCTGATTTTCATCGAATGAAGTATGAAAACTCAATTTTTCCCAATTTTCATCGAATGAAGTGCGAAAACTCAATTTTTAGTGCCTTTTCATCTTAGAAATAGGAAGAATCGATCATTCAGTAGTTTTAGTCCGAGCTTAATGCAGGTGTCAAGCGAACCACTCCCGGGGTTTGGTGGGACTAATGGAATTTACACATGAATGCCTGCATAAACAATGGAATCCCACCAAGCCCCACCCCCAGAAAAGACTTACTCCAGTACGGGATGCAAAGTGTGTAAAATCCCCGCAACGAGGCAATCTCTCACCCCTCTCATGTCCGAGGATGGGGGGATTCGTTGGCGGGCCCCTGCATGAGTTCTGACATTCTTGCATGCAAGACAGAAGCAGTCAACAGTTTTCAATGACGTTGGGAAAAGAAAAACAACAACACCATTTGCTGCATTCAAAATTGAAATACCCCCCAAAAAAAGAGATTGTGTACGGGCGTTTCAGAGGTATATTTCTTCCAGTGTAAATCTAAATGATGAAAAATTCTTCTGTGCTTGAAAACAGCTGATGCATACACAGGTTTGCAGTATGCATCTCAAATGTCAGTTGTTTGGCCAGCATTTTGGTTGGCTTTCAGAAAAATGAAAATAAAATGCGCCCTCCATCACGTTTTTTTTCACCCCCTCTACAACATTGTGTTGTTGTTGCGCAGCAATACCGAACCGACGTGTTGTGAAAATCAAAGTTCTTGTCTCACATTTTCGATTACATAATCTATTACAAAATCTATTCATGGAGACACTTTACATTTCTTGACATTTGGCAGCTCTACATATATCATCCCGCCTACTTTCACTTTCACCGACGTGCAAATGCCTGCGTCTGACTCTCCCCATTTACTGGAGTTTATTATTGATCATCGACGAGGAGTCAACTGTATGAATGTCTCCATGCATAGATCTTTATTCAGTTCTTTATTTTTCTAAGTTCAGTTTTTCAGCATTTTAAATCCTAATCCTTGACATTTCATCTGTACATTCACATCAACTCTGGAACGATATGTTCGCATCAGTCTCAGTCTCAGACGTCACGAGTTCTTCTGTCTGTGGTATTCATGGCGGGAACTGTCGTCGATAAGGTAAACACCACATGACCACACCACATCCTGGTACTCGGAGTCGGAAATCGCCAACCCCAGTTTCCCCTCATAAAGAAATACAGGCGAGGGTTCCCCACATACACCGCATGCAATGTGGAACAAAACGTATGCTGTGCGTATAACAACAACAACGCACACATCGCTCTTCCGCGACGTGAGTGCAGTCTTTTCTTTCTTCTTGCGAGCTGTATTATCTTTGCATTTCGTTACAGAAACTCAATTTTATTGAAGGAAACTCAATTTCTTCGCGCGCCGTAAAATAAAATACTCAATTTTTTCATGGAAAACTCAATTTCCAAAAAAACGTCAAAACTCAATTCTTATTTGTTTTTCATCGGGTAACCTCGATGAAAAACTGTCAAGAAAAACTCCTGGGGCTGTACGTGTATCTATGCTGAGTCTAGTGTCTGAGGAATGAAGCGGCAAGCTAAAACTAGGTCATCACATGGACTGGTGTTAGGAATATCTAGTGAAATTAATGAATCAATTGAACTTAGACATAATACTACCTTACATGTCTGACAACTGAAATATTCTGAGATGGATGTCTTACCACTTGTTGTTTCATGCACTCATGTGTTCTAATACTTTCATTCAGTGCCAGTTTTTCTGGAAACTATTTTTCCTGTGAGCCATAAATTACAAAATACTAATTTACAAATGGAAGTACAGTGCAATAAAATTTAGATTATGCAAAGAAAAGTTCACTTGCGATGGATGGTATCTGTCCCAACCTTTAATCAAGCAATGTTAGCGTTTATCTTCTGAACCACCTTTCTATATATGCCTATGGGCCTAGTTTAATAAATGTATTGCTATTTCAAATGATGTGCATTGCCAATGATGTGCAACCTCAAATGAAGTGCCACCCTAACATGCTTTAATAAAGGGCTCGATCTTTTTGCAATGTTGCATGTTTTTAGTACGGTAAGTTCCCTAAGTATTCGTGACCGGAAGTGAATATCGCAGTCGTGAAACACTGACCACTTCCGAATACTTTGTTCAGGTCAGTTCAGGAAAACGGGCGTTTTCGTAAATGAGTCCCCATATTGACGGAGATTCTCGACTTTGGGACACTGCGAACAGGCAGGTTAGCGTGACGAGAAGAGCGGCATGTTATGCCCGTTTCACGAGTGTAGGAACGGGCTGCCATACCGTCCGGACGGCCCAGTTGGTAACAGTTCGTTTGGTTACGTTGGTAACAGTTCGTTTGGTTACTAGTCCCCAACTTCTAAAATGTCTATCAATAAAACTGATTATTCGTACAACATTACATTGTTTGCTAATTGGAATGTTTTATCCACTGCTTTGTTGTGTTATCAATCGTGAACGCGTAACCCCCATATGTTCCCCAAAGTAATAATTGAATCAAGCCTTTGTGTCTATTAATAGCCTGTACGTCTCCGCTTGCATGGGGCCTAACAATTAAGGGGGCGTATGCACACCGCGTAACTGTACTCTAGAGCAGGCGATGCCTCTTTTCATAAAATAACATTGTTTAATTGAAATGAATATCTTCCAACATTTATCTGATGATTATGTAAAACGGCTAAAATATCTAATTTTATTACCTGGATTTACCTGAAGTATCAATAAAAAAAACTCCAATGTCATGTAAGTCGAGGGAGCCAGTATTTCATTTCTTCAGATTTGCTAGAAGTCTCCTGTACATTTTTTACTTCAGCACGGAAGCAGCTGGTATTTCATTTGGGCTATCGGGAGATGTCTTAGACATTGATGGTGGTCAACCTGAATATCCCCATTGAGCCTCTTTTTGCACACAATCTATGGTAAATCTGCTAGTGCTGTGAAAATTGTTTGGGTAATTGGAATAAATGTATTGCTTTGTTTCATTTCAGCAACGAAGTAATGAATGAAAATGAAATGAACAGAAAACTGTTATTTTCTTTTAGACGGTCACTTCATTAAATCATTGCAGTGAATATGACCAATAATTATTTGTAAGCCAGTCAGAATCTTTAATTTGTATACAAGATTAGCACAATCAAAAACACTAAATCGGATGATCGCAGGTTTGAAGTGAGACCAGCCAGTCTGTCACGGGTTATACAATCGGTCTGCATATGCAAACTGATCCAACACTCAACACTTGTTGGCACATAATAAACGATTTGGGCTGAAACTGGCTCTAGCTAATTTGAATAATAATAGTTTTCTCTGGACTCTGATGATTCGTGTAGTCTTAAATGTCTCCATTCCAGGCAGGATCAAAGCACTTCCTCTCTTGAACGCTCAGTACTTTTGGCCTTGTGCCAAAACCGGGCTGCAATATTGGATACATTTACATATCAATGGACAAGTCCTGCATATGGGGTGAAAAAAAGGGGTTTATCTCTGCTTGGCATCACGAACTGCATGGGCATTTGCCAGCTAAAAGAGGTTCATATGGGGACGTTCTGAAGAGTAAAAGTCGCTGATAATCCCACCTGGCTCATTCTTTCAATCTTTCCATGGATGTCAGCAAATCATTCTATCACAGCTGTGTAAACACCAATATTTTCAAAACCCTTTAAGTAAACTGCGTATTAACCTGCTATAATTGCTTTCAAATAACAGATGTATCCATTTTTATTGGGAATGGATATGGGAGCTATGCTAAGTCCCGTCATCGAATTTTGATGGAAAAAAAGGATGTTCACTTTCGTATATTCATTTTCTGACGCTGTCGTGGCGATTGGTTTCGTAAAACCCTCTAAAATATATTTAGAACTCTCTTCTTTAGGATATAACAAGCTGAAAATATTGTAAATAGGTTTGAAAGAGAGCAAAACGGCTATTGAGCGGCGCTTTATAGGAGATTGTTCATAACCGGGTTGGTATTTCATAATATCCCACGCCTCTGTCTAATTTGAACGCTCGAATAAGAACGTTCTTTTTCTGATGGGATAGTGTTCATTTTCCGACTGCACGACGTTCGTTTGCTGGGAGAAAAAGAACGAGTAGGGGTTCAATTTCTGTGCATTCTTTGAGTTTGAACGTGAAAACTTTTGACACGCTCTCGAACTCGTTGATGCGGATGTTTTTCCCATCCCACAACTACATAAGCCCACAATATTATCAATCTTGCAACCACATAAATGGGGGACTTTCGAATAGTTAGGACCGCGGTTTTTCACGAATGGGCCGTTTTCGATTACTTAGGGAACAGTGTCACGTGACCTGGCGAAAAATGCCCGTTTTCGAATTTACTTAGGGTCGCGAATACTTAGGGAACTTACCGTAATGTGTCAAATCTTTTTATCGCAAACAAAAAAAGAACAATAAACAAGTTCTTCTTTTTATTTGCAGGAAATGGTATTGTTAACATTTTGACTGTCTCCTATTTTCCTACAACTTGTAGGCTCTCATTTGCAAATTGTCCGGTAATGATTGAGTCAGTCCATCCAAATCCTTTTCCGTCAAAATATTAGAGAATCGTTGACATTAGAACCTTGATTTTTGGCATGAACATGCATTAGGGAACTGTTACCAGCAAGTTCTGGGCTGACCTACTTTTGATGAAAATTTGACCTATTTAGGTGACTCGTGAATTAGCTAGCCCGACGTCCCGGGACAACCAAAAATTACATCGGGCAAGTAAATCTGGCAAACTGTCTGCTCGACGGGCAATCAGAAATTTAGCTGTAATTGTCAATGCTACTGGATAAAATATGTTGTTCCTTGCTGTAGTCGGCAGACGCGACTGCCTATCAGCGTCAGTCTCAACTCGAACTATTGCAGTGAAAGCCATGCAGTCGGCCATAACAGGAAAAACCCTGTGGATATCCCACCATGCGCCAAATGTCCTTCGCGACGACCTGGTTACGGACTAATATCGGCCAATCAACGCAGACTTCATCATTTTGCGCGAAACGGACCACATTGGCAGTGCTGTGTGACAAGTATGTGACGCGATAAATGTCCGCGAGAGAATACTGGCCGTAAGGATCAGGACTATGAACGAAAATGAAAGCGGGCGTTGTGCCTTCATGGGCGAAGGAATACTTTTGGCTGGAGTACGATGATCAAAGAGCTGAAATGTTCTGTCGAGTGTGTAGGCGATTTCCTCAGCTGGCGGACGCGAACAATCCATTCTTGCGTGAAAAGAATCATTTCCGCAAGGACTCGATTCGAACACATAATTGTTCTCTCCACTACAAGAGGTGTACTGAAGCCCAAGCAGCTGCCGATCATCCCCAAAAAATGCCAATGCGCAAAATTGTTGACAAAATGAACAGATCACATTTTGAGATTATGACAAGACTGTTCATTCGGGCTAGTAAAAATATTTTCGGGCAAGTAAATTTGTATTACTGACTGCCCGAAGGGCAACCAGATTTTTTTATATTTTGCGAGCCCTGACCATGGAAATGCGCTTAATTAGGTCAATGTCAGTGTGACTTGACCTAATTGGGTAAAGGCCAATGTGGCCTACTTTCTGACCCAATTTCTAACCTAATTAGGTGACATGGAAACCTCGAAATAAGGTGACCTATAAACCTCGAAATTGGCAAAAACGTGTCCTAGTGCCTTCTTAGACCATGGAAATGCACTTAATTAGGTCAAGATCAGTGTGACCTGACCTAATTGTGTCAAGGCCAATGTGACCTGCTTTCTGACCCAATTTCTGATCTTATCAGGTGACTTAGAAACCTCAAAATTGGCAAAAACATGTCTCCCTGAAGTCAAGGTACACACTTAAATTATATCAAACCCTACTTCGTAGGCCCTGTGATGTTAGTCACAGTACTCATGTGTAGGAAACTGCGTTGGCCGATTCAGTTTTCCCATTATGCTCTAGGGGAAAACCCAAGCTATGAAATAACCCGTATAGTTAACATATTGCCAGCAGTGTGTTTGTCAAAGTATCAGCAATGCCATCTACTACCTGGTAGAGAATGACTTGCTACGAGAAGACTCATATAGGCTGATTTGCCACACCTGCTGCTATGAGTATACTTGTAGGTGACAGTCAGTGTGTTGAAAGACATGGCTTGTTGCATGCAAGTTGTATTAAACTGTATTGGTTTGCCAGAAAAAGACAGATATATTTGGTCTGTGCAAAACAAATTAAAAAAAAAAAGTAACCGTACTTGACAGCTCTGCCAGTTTTCTCTGCAGTGGACTGACCCCATCTTCATTTTATCCAGCCAATTTCTACGTTCCCACTTCGTGTCTGCCTTGATTTATCTGACCCTCTTTAGTGTTCAAATCCAAGGTATAGATTTCACCTACGAGCGAGAGACGAACCAATCAGAATGTACATGTCTATTGTGAGTAGAGTGAAATCATCCTCTAGTTATAGCGGTGTCATTCCTCGTAATGTGGTGTTTGTATTAGCCCACTATATCTGTTTGCTACTTGCTGATAGTCTCGTTTGTCAGCCTTGTATGTTCGGATAAATGCATGCGAGAGGATTTTGTTATAGACAGTCTTTTTTTGAAGCAATATATTTGCATGTAGCTTGATTGAAACCCCGCTAAATATATATATTTTCAGAAAGCCCATACTTTAATTAATCTGTCCTTCAAAATATCTGCCCATTTGTGTCTAAAATAAAACCAGACCAGGCGAGAAAATGAAATAAACAAAAAAAAAATCTCTGATTTCGACAACATTACCGTGAGTGTATGTCCCAGCCAAATGATAGTTTCCATAAAAAATCTCTTCACGATTCGCCCAATTCAACCGGACGATCGTGCTAAAATACCAGTGCATCGTCCGTGTGGGTTTTAATCCGACATATAAATCCGAGAAACCCTTTATTTCCATTGTAAATCCAACAGTCGGCTCGCTAAAGTTTCAACGGAAGCCATTTTCTTTGGCGAGAAATTCAACCGGCACACGCAGACAAGGCGGCCGGCCAATCGCTGCCATTGTCTCACACGTCTCAACTAATCGGGCTTCGCGATACTAACAGAGCCCGATCGAGGTCAATTTGGTCACGCTATCAAAGAATCATCACATCTCTATCCAATCAAATCCTTCGTTATTCAATCTTATCCAATCAAATCACTCGTCACAGGTCGAAAGACCCGGAAATGACCTTTAAAATGAAACCAATATCTCTAACATTCTACCGCGGGAAATGGGATTTCGATAGCGTTGAAAATGGTCAAAAAACGGCAAATTCTTCGCCGATTTTCTCAATTTTCACCACAAGGAAGGTACGTCTTCAATAAAATAAACTTGTTATACGTTTATTGCATGATTTACAATAAAATTTGAACGTATATTGTCGACTATTTCCTTGTCCAACGATGTGGACTACCGATGACCTCTCACTTGACGAACATTTTACTGTGCGGTGATTTTTTTGCGTGGTGGTGAATTGCAGTTGGTTTCGGCCGTTATGGGTATATATGATGCCGGCCGGTTTTGGCCGGTATAAGTACGAAAGGGATATACATGTAGGTCAGCCAATCAATAATGCTCTTGTATGACCCATTTCAAATTTCAAATGTTTTTTAGGACAGTGACGTCTCGTGTCTATTTATAAGTTCTTTGAACATTGAAGAGGGCTAGATATATCAAGGGAAGTTCAAAGTGCGAACGTAAAAATTCGCTTGATAAAATGAAGATGACTGACCCACAACATGGCTGATTTTCAATCCTGACATTCACATCTCGGAAAAGCATCATATGACACGTTCTACTTGATCTTGAGGAACCATCTTTGGCAGGATAATCCTGAAAATCCCTTGTTAATTGTTTCAAAAAGTGTTTGTGAAGCCAGGGATTAAGCCTAATCATTCTTTTTTGTTCTTGTGTACAGTGCATTCATGACCTACAAGTGCCTTTTGGAACTGCACATGCCCTTTCCTCCAGGGGGATTACAGGTTTTGTTGAAGCTGGTCCGACTCCTCCACATGGCTATTGAGAAAGATGAAGTTGCTGACTTCGTGACGTTTTTGTCCCTGAAGGATATGCTCAATGACCGTCGTATCAAGTGAGTTTTTCAAACACAAAATCGTTCAGGTTATTTCACCTGAGTTATTTTTGGGCTCCGGCATGGCTACATGTAGCTTGCTGAGTAGAAACCTGTTTATAGTCAATCGCCACATGTATACATATGCTAATAGCGAAACACTTTCAACATTTTTTTAATGATTTTTTAGTGATTTTGACATAAATTATTATTTGTAACCCTGCTTATTTGAGGCCCACACACTTGGTCTGCGATTTATGAAATGTCATACAAAAGGTCTGATATCCAATTCAATTCAATTATTTATCGGCACTAACACAATTCACATTATATATTTATATATTTACATATATATTTAAAAAAGTTACTACTTGCCTACCTTCATCCATGACCTACTTCACTTTTACCAAGTTTATTGCTGGGAATTATTGTGAATAACCTTATATGGGTCCATGCGATCATTATACACATGTCGGAGTTCAGCCCCTTATTATTCTGTTACATGCTAGTTATGCCCCCCCTCTAACTAGAGGGGGGGGGGCATATAGCGATCGCTTTGTCCGTCCGTCTGTCCGTCCGAATTTCTTGTCCGCGCGATATCTCGGTTAATAATTGATGTACAGGATTGAAACTTGCATGGAATGTGGCCAGTGGTTCATAGTTGTGCAGCGTAGACTTTTTTCCGAGTTCCGGTATCATTTTCAAGAGTTATGGCCCTTTTTCTGAAATCTCTGTGAATGGGACTTGTCCGGGCTGGATCTTGGTTAATATTGTATGAACAAGTATGAAATTTGCATGACATGTGGTCAGTGCCCCACAGTTGTGCAGCGTAAAGTTTCTCCCCGTTCCGCCTATATTTTCAAGAGTTATGGCCCTTTGTTCCTGAAATCTCCATGAATTGGGACTTGTCCGGGCTGGATCTTGGTTAATATTGTATGGACAATTATGAAATTTGCAGGGTATGTGGTCAGTGCCCTGTAGTTGTGCAGCGTGAAGTTTCTTCGCGTTTCGCATATATTTTCAAGAGTTATGGCCCTTTGTTCATCAAGTCTTTGTGAATTTGGACTTGTCCAGGCTGGATCTCGGTTAATATTGTATGGACAAGTATGGAATTTGCAGGATATGTGGTGAGTGCCCTGTAGTTGTGCAGTGTGAAGTTTCTCCGCGTTTTCGCGTATATTTCAAGAGTTATGGCCCTTTTGTTCTTGAAATCTTTGTGAATTGGGACTTGTCCGGGCTGGATCTCGGTTAATATTGTATGGACAATTATGGAATTTGCATGATATGTGGTCAGTACCCCATAGGTGTGCAGCGTGAAGTTTCTCTGCTTTCGGTTATATTTTCAAGAGTTATAGCCTTTTGTTCATCAAACCTAAATGAATGGGATATATTTATTTGTCCAAAGCACATTCCAAAGTAGGTCCTGAAGTATGAAATTGCCCCAAAAAGAGTGAATTGGATGCAAAATTCAAAGTTCACGATCGCTTCATAATTTCTCCACAATATACTCCCAAGGAATGTAGGTCTCATAACCAGGTCACATTTTTGAATTTGGCGAAAGTCCCGGGTGGAATATGTACATGTGTTATGCGAGGCATGCCGAAAAAGTGACTGAAACAGAATTTTTATAATTAGCCAAATTAGGCCTCCACAGACCAATACAAAACAGAACAATGGTGGAGCAGTGTCGGATTAAAGCGGAAGGGGGGCATACAATTGAGCAATCTCTGATTGCTTCCTTACTGCGTTAAGGAAGGTGAGAAGTACTAGTTAACTCAGGTGACAAGATCTAACATGTGAAGTCATAAGCCTGCTGTGATTACGGATTAGTGTCAGCCAGGACAGCTTACAATACACATTCTCTTCATAAAGACACGAAATATCACACATGACAAAATCAGTACGGTATGTAACATAACTGATCTATAAAAATGAATAAAAGTAAATTAAAATATTTAAGAAATGCTAGTAATTATGATGAATATATATGTATTGAATTAATAAATTTTAAATAAATAGATAAATGCATAAATGACATTCACACTGATGCGTGATAAGGTTTGCACACGATTTTCAGAAGAAAAAAAAGATTTTTTAAAAAACTGTTCTCAACTTTAGGTACGAGCTAAAGATGACCATATCCTTCTTCTAAATCTTGATATTGTGACATTTCCTGCAAATGGCTTGTTTTATATTTGCATAGCTATTTGGTCGACTATTTTCCCATTTAATATTCTCATTCATGTAAATATGAGTCAGACCGTCTTAGAGCCTATCACAAGTATGGAGATCCAACCAATCCGAAGCACATTTAGATTTATTCCTCGGAAGCTCTCAAGGAATTTTTTACTGTACCATAAACTGACAATTTAAACAAGTGTGCGAGATCCTGAAAAGAAAACTTTGTTTCAATCTGCTTGGCTATCGACATCTTCCTGTACAAAAATTTCGGAAGCAGGGTCACCGATAGTGGGGAAAACAGGACCACATGCAAACCTATCTACATTTTCCCTGGGATCGCACAGGTGGCATTTTTCATATTGAACCAGTTAATGAGCGTTCCAAACATCATGATACCTGCGGGACCTCATCTGTTGTTTCAACACCAAACTCTCACCTACATGTAATAATCATGCACAGAAACATCAAGCATATTAACACAAGTGATGGAATTATTGAATTAGGAAGTGGTCAATTATTGCTCAGTTTTGGAACCACAAAATCCTAGACATCGGTCTGGTTTAACGGTTTAAATCTTTGGTTCAACTTCACACCATACGTATATTGCAGTTTGGTAGGATCACACTACAATATTACGAATGGTGATCAGAAGACCAGTCACGATCATCAATAATAATGAAATGTTTTGTCGTCACAAAACATCACATTGCCGGGAGCAGTTGTACTACCATTGCATTGTTACTCGCAGCAGTACACAAGTTGGGCGTTGTTGTGGTTATAGTTCCTTGATATTCTGTCTGGTCAATTCTTCACTCGTGTCAAAATATATTCTACAAAATGTGATCATTAACAAAATAGGTGCAAGAAAATGTCACTTTTTCTGTTGTTTTTCACATGACAATTGTCAACGTTTTAGAAAAACAAAGCTAAATATTTTTGGCTATCCAGAAATGAGAAGTTAATTGTAATCGTCCCTTTTGTCGTGGATTCAACGTGAGAGAAAGCCCTGATCATTCCTCTAAAGGTCCAGATATGAGTTGTAGGTATGAATATTATCTTGTTAGGGCAATCATTTATGCAAAGGGTAAGGGAATAGGTCAAAATTTAGAAGCAATTATCATGTATCGTGAAAACGACGAAATGGAAATTGAAATTAATTTATCTAGTTTTGGTACAGCAAAATGGTACATGAAATTTGGGGAATTCTGCACAATGATGTGAAAGAATGAATTGGGCCGATATGCAAGAGGTGGGAAAAATTGACGACGTGTGGTGTAAAAAGCAATTGTCAACGTTTTAAGAAAACAAAGCTAAATGTAGTGAAATTTCTCCCGGACCACCTGTAGGCCACAATTATTGTAACTCCTGACTGACGCTTTTTATCATTAATAGACTGATTAATTCCAGTAATTTTAATGACGAAAGGCTTTAAAGAGCCGGCCACTGAGAAGACAATCCACCAGTCAGACATGGACCGTCAAACACGTAGGAAAACGCGATGCGCACGGCACAGTTTTTTTCTTCCTGCAAGTGAACAAATCCGTGCCAAAATTCTCTGAATTTCTCTGACACTTTTATATTTGTAATATCAGTCAAATAAATACCGATATGATAAATAATTTAGACATACAACTTCACTGTCACTTGATAACGAAATGTTGTCATCAGCGAAGAGTGAAAACTGCACGCCGGTGCATCGCGGGAAACTTTACAACAACTACACGTTAATTTATCGATATGCGTGACTGCGGCGGGTATTTCGATCCAACTCGAAGCCCGGTGAGTATTTTCTTCAGAATTACATACAACAATAATCAGACTGACACGTCTAGCATTTAATAATGTTTCCAATCTTTAGATCAACTGACATTTTCTGATTTTCGCAGTTGCTGTTGCTTTTTTCCCTCGGCTGCAGTCGTGGATTTCAACTTCAAGAAGTCTTGAACGGTGAACATTCGCCGTATAAATGACACGACGTAACCTTCTCACGAACGTAAAACACGTTCTCGATTTATTTCATTGGTAAAGACTGAGAAGAGAAACATTTTATTTAAGAGAAAACTGATCCTGAGGTTGCAGATATCACAGCACGGGTTTCGGGTTTGACATGTGCTATATGTGTATAGCACGCAGGCGGGCGTCATGCCGCGCCAACCGGAGTGCTTCACCGCTGGATTTCTCACCTTCGTGATCGATCTTTTCATACTGAGAACTTCTAAGAAATGCCGAAACCCGCATTCTCTATTCATGAATGCGGGTTTCAAAACACAGAATAATAAGGCCAGGATCCCCGACATGATTAAAACCTGTGTAAACTGACGAAGCTTGGGACAAGATTATAGTGTTAGTATATCGACAGGGTTCTGGTTTATCAAGGTTCAAAATACTTTAAATTCAAGTATTGGGACCCACGATCATAAAGTCAGTATTTCAGAGCTTGGTCGATTTACCCAGGTGTTGGGATTTACAACTTACACTGTACACGGTTTTCTCAGTTCACCATGTTTACACAGTTGTTTCATGTATAATTTCAGTGTTTGTAACGAGCTGATCATGACACTGAGCCATTACCATCTCTCCTACATGGACAGTATCTGGATCGTGTTCAACTTCACCATGATCGCACACATTCCACCCAGCATGCCTGTCGTCGACGTCATCGTCAAGTATGCCATGGCTTAAGATTTCTTGTTACGTTTTTTAATACACACCATAATTTTTTCTGTATCCCCTCGGCAAATATACGGATGAGGAATTGTATGTCCTTCTATTCAGTCTTTCTCCTGTATGAGTCAAATGTTGAATTAAGAAACTTCAATTTTTTTCCTATGGGTTTGGGGTGGGGGTGCGATTTGTGAACAAGTACATGTAGACTCGAGAATTGGGGTGAAAATTGCTTGTGGCGTCCATGGAGACCAGGTATGCTCTTAGTTTTGCATGTTACCATACTTCACTCTCAATAACCCCCTCCTCCACCCGCCCCCAATGTAGTGCTACCTGAAATTAATTTTCTAGGGGCTCATTACTTGCAGTCCACATGCCTGAAATCCTGGGTACGTAATCTTAGTTCTTCTGTCAGTGCAGATATGGTGAAGATGAATGGTAGAGTTGCCATGGCATTAATAAACAAAAGCCTTGACTGTTCTCGTATGTATTGATAATGTGTTGACGCTAAAACTTTAGTCACTCTCACATCATGTACAGAATATTGGCATCGTTTCAAAGGCTGTTTCAAGCTTAAGTGCTCTAGACAAGTATCATATCTTGTCTGCTTCATTAATGGCCCTGGATTAAAAAGTGCCTAGTAAAACATTATATACATGGCATTTGGTGTAGATATTCTGTGATGTTGCCAAACACACTAGGTCAAGTCATGCTCCATGTTGATGGAATGGAAGACATCAGCCCTCGGATAACGTAGGATTATCTTATAATGTCATGCCATGCTGTACCTTGTCACTACCACAGTGGTATGGAACTCATCAGCACGGGAGGTGTAAATCACTGGGCAGAGTCACATTCAAAGTGAAGAATCCAAAGTATATTTTATATGTTCCAAGGCTGTTCCAGAATAAAGTACCTGAGATGGGGGCAAGATCATTTTGTTTCATGGCAGTCATTTAACATTGTTTAACATTGGGCAGATGGGATAAATGGTATATGAGTGGTTGAGGTCAGGAAAAAGTTGCCTTCCCCTCGACACCCCATACATCTTTTTCTCCAACAGCCCTGAGGACATGGAGCAGCTACCTATCCAGGGTCTGCATTTCTTTTTCAAGTCAAATTATTTTTCATGTTTTTTTAAAAATTTTCCGTGATAGGATATTTCTGGACGTTCCCAATGTTCCTGGTCTGGACAAGGTCTGGTCCATCATAAACTACTGTTGTGACTTTGGTGTGAAGCCTCCAGACTTGATGATAGATGCTGCCCTCCAGTTTGCCCACCAGAACAATGCTCTCCATCTGGCCAAGAGATGGATCCATCATCAGGCTATCCATATGCATGTCCTCGCTAAACTGGATAAAGAGGTGAGAACGTGGTATTGGGAAAGCAGAATTGTACAGTGCAGGGGTGAAAATTGACGCTGTATACTTTTTGCATGAGGCTGGTGACAAAATAAGTCTAATCAGGCTTCCGTAATTTATGCAACATAACACACAGGAAAAACATTGTTACTTTTTATTGTTAGCCCGTTCAGGCCACTGGGCCTAAAAAAAAAATCCTGTGTTTCCGGTAACATGCATCAGAAAAAATAGGGTAGGTAGGTAGGGGATTTTTTTTTTTTTTTAATTTTTTTTTATATGGGGGCTAATGGAATAAGCATTATTTTATGCTGTTCTTTGTACTACACAACCAGAAAGAGTTCCATTTTGAACTAATGACATTTATGCATAAATGTTTATGAATTAAATATTGTGTAAATATATAGCCTACATCAGTGTTTGAGTTAATTATTTCTCTTCTGTGAAATAAGACCATGGCCTAAAAAAATTGAGGTAAATCATGGTCATTTTGGATTTAGGTGGGTAAGCTAAAAAACAAATCTATTCATCCTCTAGTTGATGTGAGCCCAATACCCAATGTTTTGTTCTTGAGATATAATCATAATGTCCAAAAGATTTGAAGTTAATGGCCCATGGCCTCAACCAGAATCTTCTTGAGTTTTTACTGATTTACTTGCTAGATAAAAAGAAATTAAAAAGTCCAGCGTTTTATGTAAGGACAACACATCACCATGATAGGCTACCATGTTATCAGGGCCAGGATGACAATATCTAATCTGTACAGTATAACATGCTGTCTTGCCGCCGTGATGTCAGATCTAATTGATCTAATTGAGAACTGCTCTCTTCATATGGTACTCTGGGGATATAATTACTATAATTGAGTTGATATACTGTGTGAAATTTTAATGTTTTACGAAAAATTCAGTTCGAAATCTCGGCAAAAACGTATAGAATAGATCGTCTACGGCACTGGCTACCTGCAGTGCCCCATGCAGAACATGTGCTGCGTGGTTCAGCGTAGGCCTATCATAAACCCACTTCAAGTCGCGTTATGAAACTGCCACGAAAAGGCAGCAGTTGGTAGTATTCCTTCGTCCCCATTTGTCTTTACTTATATCAGGAGACCAGGAGAACGCCCAATTTGTCTTTACTTATCAGGAGAACGAGCATCAATCGATCAAATTCAATAATGGCAAAATCGTCGGACAGTCGTCTTTTTGTCCTCCGCCACGAAGTGGTGGGAGGACTTGGAAATCCTAGCCGTCCGTCCGTCCTTCCGTCCGTCTCTCCGTCCGTCCTTCCGTCCGCCCGTCCGTCCCACATCTTGTGAACGCGATATCTTGAGAACAATTCGACCAATCGACTTCAAACTTGAGAAGGTGCTTCACATCAGTTGGACGGCCATTGGTATTGATTTTCACTGAGGTACGTAATCCAAGATGGCCGACATCGACCATATTGGATTCTGTTCGTCCCACATCTTGTGAACGCGATATCTTGCGAACAATTCGACCAATCGACTTCAAACTTGAGAAGGTGCTTCACATCAGTTGGACGGCCATTGGTATTGATTTTCACTGAGGTACGTAATCCAAGATGGCCGCCATCGACCATATTGGATTCTGTCTGTCCCACATCTTGTGAACGCGATATCTCGAGAACAATTCGACCAATCGACTTCAAACTTGAGAAGGTGCTTCACATCAGTTGGACGGTCATTGGTATTGATTTTCACGGAGGTACGTAATCCAAGATGGCCGCCATCGACCATATTGGATTCTGTCCGTCCCACATCTTGTGAACGCGATATCTCGAGAACAATTCGACCAATCGACTTCAAACTTGAGAAGGTGCTTTACATCAGTTGGACGGCCATTGGTATTGATTTTCACTGAGGTACGTAATCCAAGATGGCCGCCATCGACCATATTGGATTCTGTCCGTCCCACATCTTGTGAACGCGATATCTCGAAAACAATTCGACCAATCGACTTCAAACTTGAGAAGGTGCTTCACATCAGTTAGACGGCCATTGGTATTGATTTTCACTGAGGTACGTATTCCAAGATGGCCGCCATCGACCATATTGGATTCTGTCCGTCCCACATCTTGTGAACGCGATATCTCGAGAACAATTCGACCAATCGACTTCAAACTTGAGAAGGTGCTTCACATCAGTTGGACAGCCATTGGTATTGATTTTCACTGAGGTACGTAATCCAAGATGGCTGCCATCGACCATATTGGATTCTGTCCGTCCCACATCTTGTGAACGCGATATCTCGAGAACAATTCGACCAATCGACTTCAAACTTGAGAAGGTGCTTCACATCAGTTGGACGGCCATTGGTATTGATTTTCACTGAGGTAAGTAATCCAAGATGGCCGCCATCGACCATATTGGATTCTGTCCGTCCCACATCTTGTGAACGCGATATCTCGAGAACAATTCGACCAATCGACTTCAAACTTGAGAAGGTGCTTCACATCAGTCAGACGGCCATTGGTATTGGTTTTCACTGAGGTACGTAATCCAAGATGGCTGCCATTGACCATATTGGATTCCATCCGTCCCAGATCTTGTGAACGCGATATCTCGAGAACAATTCCATCCATCAACTTCAAGCTTGGGAAGGTTCTTCACATCAGTCAGACGGCCATTGGTATTGATTTTCACTGAGGTACGTAATCCAAGATGGTTGCCATTGACCATATTGGATTCCATCCATCTCGGATCTTGTGAACGTGATATCTCGATAACAATTTGACCAATCGACTTCAAACTCGAGAGGGTGTTTCACATCAGTTAGACAGCCATTGGTATTGATTTTCATTGAGGTAGTATGTAATCCAAGATGGCTGCCATTGATCATCTTGGATTTCACTCGCCCATATTGTACCCGTCTGTGTTGTGAACGCGATATCTTGATCTATTCCACCCATCGATTTATAAACCTCACCATCCACAAATCCATATACAACTACAGACTTACATTCCAGTGTTACACTACCCATTACTGCTTCCCAAACCTCCTCAAATTGTCTCAACAATTTCAGATAAATGTCTCTTTCCACATACACATATCCACTTTCCAAGTTATATTTAAGGAGATAATGGAAGCGTATATGCTGCATGCTCTCAAACAGGCTACTTGGCGGAGGACCTGCTAGCTACTCAGCTTGTTGCATTATGTTGTGGTTGTTGCTTCGCGGGAGTTCACTGGAGAATCGGGAACCCTCGCGCCAGCAGTAATCGCACTATGGGTGATGGAGTCCGATTTCGTGGATTCCCAGAAAGCAAAGAAAACATGGCGCTGGTTATGAACAAGGCGGACGAGAGATGCCGGACGAGGATGGTTTTGAAATAAACGCAAGCCTATGAGGCTGTGTCGATCAGAAGGCTATCCAAGCATTGGCCCGCCTATATTATTGGATATATATTGTAACTTGGTCCGTCTCAATCTCCCGTCTACTCTTCTTTGGCCATTTGCGAGAATTACCAGTCAGAAAAAAAGAAAAAAAATATTAGGGTCGGCAGAAAAATCTAGGGTCGGTCGGGTTACCGGAAACACAGGTCTTTTTTTTTACGCCCTGTTGAGAGGGGACAGGTGGAAGTCATTTCCAACTGTCACCCTAATGCATATGCCAATGGTTCATGTTCCCTAACCACCGGGTCATTGATGATGGATTCCATAATGTACTGAAAATAATCTTTTGCTTTTTGCTCGTTTCTTTTCATAGATACTCATGGCATTTATTAGAATGAGTCCGGGAGATGGTACTCAAGCGAGGGAGTTCCGCAGACAATTGGAAAAAGCACTTCAAGCCCCCAAAAATCGTAACCCTGAGGTATGAATGTTGGGCAGGTTTAGAATGTTTATGATGAAATGAATACTCTGCTGTCTCCCATGCCCTCCATGTGCTTCAATAATACCAAGAAATCCCATTTTCCAATTGGTTAATTGTGCTCCTTGAAGTGTAACTGTGGCACTTACGTAAGTTTATGTCATAGTCAAGATAACGATGTGAATAACAAAACGTGGTAAACTTTTTCCCCAACATTGCATTCATATTCTGTCTTGGAGGATTTTAAGGCAGCTTTCTACAGTGTAAGAAATCTGCACTGCCCCTTTTGACGTCAGAGGTGATGTTAACGACGTCATTGTTTGAGCATCCTGCACAGTCTTCGGAACGTCGTGGCAGATAATGGAACAGTTTTGTAACAATGTTGTGTTGTGACGTGGTTTATCATTCCATAATAATGTCACTATGTGCTTGTGGCGCTTGCTCTACAATAACATTAATATCATTGAAATTGTTGAAATTAAAGTCGTAAAACAAGAAACTGGATATAAATTATATAATTTGAAAGAGAATCTTGGGTATAACGTTAAGTTGCAAAAGTACCACCGTTACACTTTAAACCAGTCCGACATCTCCTACTCTCCCTGTGCCCTCACTGAATCAGACAGGCATCTTTGCTCTTCTTCTCCTCTGACATAAAATGGATCACCTGTTACTTTTCAGTTATTGTTTGTATTAAGAATCTGGTTAGTTTTGGCTCAAATGACTAGTCTTGCTTGGGGAAGATGCAAATGTATTGGAATACCTGGTACATTGACGAAGTTGTATTAGGAGATATTGAGTGAGAAGACCTGTCTTCAGAATAGAAGTTTGTAAGTTATTACATGTACACTAATCAGAATTTGCCTTGAAATCGTGGCCAATTGACTACTGATTATGTTGATCATTAAAACATTGACTGTCTCACATTTCGAGGAAATGTGATCTCAACAGTATATCAGCGCCAATTTGTCTCGTGCATGTCAGAGGAGGGAAATTCTACACAGTACTATTATCTTTATGTAAGTTGTGCATTTTAATGACCAAATATCAAGGAATCTATTCAGAATCAAGGAAAATCTCCAATACTTCGCATGTTATTTTCAAAGATTAATGACTTCTGTGCTTGCAATGTTTTAACATTGGACTGACCTCTATGACATCATAATACAACATATGCATAATTGTAAGGGCGAAACTCGTTTTGGTGAATTTGAGCCACGTTTTGGTTGAAGTACATGAAATTTAGGGATAAAAATGCACAAATTACGTAGATATGTGAAAATTTTCACTGCTCTGAGAAAAATTGGCTCGGATATGTTTTCGAAAATCTAGTTTCCTCGTACTGTGAGACAGACAGTTCTATATCTAATTTGTAAGCAGAAGAGTCAAACAATGGCAGTTTAGAAATTGGTAATGGTCGATATCTAAAACATCATTGAACAATGATTGATATAAAAACAACTCTGGTGTTCTGATTCGTATACAATAGACATGATAGAAACCAAAATGAGAACATGAACTCATTTCGGAACAGATTATTTCAAGTTGGGGAAAAATTGTAGCAAACTGTTATGGGCTTGCTATTGTATTTCGCACAAGAATGTAAAAAATATTTCTATATGCCAAACGATAGGTGTATTGTATATTTTGATAGTGAGTTTGTCTCTTTATACACATTGATACAGTGCAGGTGAATGTATATTTTGATAGAGAGTTTTGTCCTTGTGATCTTTATAATTATTGGTTTCCATGCGATATCTCCAGTACTGGGTCGCGGATTACATCCAAACTTTACGGTACCGGTATGCCCTTTCTATGAAGCAAAGAAGAATCCGATCGATTTTGTGGTCAGAAGATCAAAGGTCAAGGTTGCAATGGTACCAGTACCAAACCAGGAAACGGTTGAATATTTTGCGCCCATATTGTATCTCCAGATCGCGGAAGTGGATTGTTCCCAGATATCAGGTATACCTCAATCTCATGGCAGACGAGAAGCCTATTGAATTTTTTTCCCTGTGTGATATTTCCAGTTCCAGCTTATTTACTTGGGAAGGAAAGAGGTGACAGTTTGAACTAGCCTATGGTGCTCAGAGTTGTATTACTTTTTTGTTGGATTGATATACTTAAGTGGGAGAGACAATGTGTTGTGCACTAAAATTATACATCTGTGTTGTTTTTTTGGCAGCCAAATGTCAGTGGGAACAGCCAAACTGACCTCGCCATCAGAGGCAAGCGCTCATCCATATACTCTTTCATGTTTATCGATTCTTTCTCCTGGTGGGGTTATTTTGTTGAATACATGTTTGCTTAGGTGCGGTGGGGTCATCACTGTCAGTTCATAGCCGTAATCTGTTCTTTGCTTCTGGAAATTGGGGCATACTCCCTGGCATCCCTTTTCAAACACATAAAGAAAGGATGGCACATGACATGCTATACAATACACAGAGAGAATGGCATATGCCATGAACCATTCCAATTGGAATTCCTTTCCATGCTGATCAGAACACTACACTGGGCATGGTGTATCCAATTTGGATAACCAGCATATACCATTCCTGTCGAGGAGCAAGAGCCAATTTCAAGTAGGTCCCTTAATTTCTGTCAGATGAGCCATGACTAGGGATAATGCTTACACAGAGAGACCGCCAATATTTTATATGCTCCCATAGAGAGAGGGAATGAAACAGAAATTTCACTACATTTTATGTATCAAAGAAATACACACAGAAGAGCTGCAGAGGTGATACGACACCTTTGGAGGTTGACATTCGTGTCCGGTTCGCGCTTTCTTTTGGCAGGTATATTGCAGAGAGAAAATAACACTGCACTGAACAAGGTGAGAAAATGACTTCACCCTGTTAAACTTTAGTTGATACTGCTAATTTGTAAGGCGGGGTAAATGTTCTAATAATTCAATCACAGGAATTGAAATTCATTAGAATTCATTAGAACAGGAAGTTGACAAAATTGTCAAAAATTTTCTTTATTGAGATACTAATTTAATTTTTTCCACAAAATTGAGGGTGATTGAATTATTAGTGCATTTGCCGTAGTCCTCTTCCTCATTATCTTTGCTTGATCCACTGCTTAAAATACTAGCTAGTTCAACCACACTGCACTTAGCATGCACACAAAGTTTAACAGCAACAACATTGGTATATAAACTGTCAATACAGCGTAACAGACTAACAATCTAGCAGCGTTTGTTCACACTTCTGGATATTTTTATCAAATTCAGACAGGTTGATTAGGTCTTATCCCTATCTGCATTTGTGAACATCTGATATTTTGATATTGTACTGTTCACACTGAGTGTATGTTAGAGAACTGTTCATAATTCAGATCACAAATAGATCATAACTTTGATTGAACCATTGAAAACGACTGGCACCAATACCAGAGCTTTCATGGATTGATATTTTCCAGGTGGACATGGTGGAGTCTTTCCCATCTGGTGCATTGAACTGTTCATATCACATGATCTTGATATTCAGTAATCTACACTTGCCTTGGAGACTGAACTTGATGTATGATGTTTATTGGGATCGCTGCTTCTGTTTTGTCTGGATTGAACCTCTTATATAGTATGTAGCTGGCTGATTGATATTTGATATCTCGCTCATAGCAATACTACTTAGTTGCTGGAGAGTGATATTTGATATTTCGACCATGCCGATACTGTTCAGCTGTTGGAGAGTGATATTTGATATCTCAGTCATACTGATACTGTTCAACTGTTGGAGAGTGATATTTGATATCTTGGCCATTTTGATACTGCTCAGCTGTTGGAGAGTGATATTTCATATCTTGGCCATTCCGATACTGCTCAGCTGTTGGAGAGTGATATTTTGATATCTCGGCCTTGCCAATACTGCTCAGCTTTTGGAGAGGGATATTCAATATCTCGGCCATGCCAATACTGTTCAACTGTTGGAGAGTGATATTTGATATCTCAGCCATGCTGATACTGTTCAGCTGTTGGAGAGTGATATTTCATATCTTGGCCATTCCGATACTGCTCAGCTGTTGGAGAGTGATATTTTGATATCTCGGCCTTGCCAATACTGCTCAGCTTTTGGAGAGGGATATTCAATATCTCGGCCATGCCAATACTGTTCAACTGTTGGAGAGTGATATTTGATATCTCAGCCATGCTGATACTGTTCAGCTGTTGGAGAGTGATATTTCATATCTTGGCCATTCCGATACTGCTCAGCTGTTGGAGAGTGATATTTTGATATCTCGGCCTTGCCAATACTGCTCAGCTTTTGGAGAGTGATATTCAATATCTCGGCCATGCCGATACTGATCAGCTGTTGGTGAGTGATATTTGATACCTCGGTCATACCGATACTGCTCAGCTGTTGCAGAGTGATATTTGATATCTTGGTCTTGTCAATACTGCTCAGCAGTTGGAAAGTGATATTTGATATCTTGGTCATGTCAATACTGCTCGGCAGTTGGAGAGTGATATTTTCATGTTGATTCTTTCTCATCTCGTGCACTGAACTGGTCATATCTTGCCATGTTATCTATTGATATTCAACAATCTATGTATCTTGCAGATGGCAATTATTAGACTGCCGGTATAATAATTTGCATTGATATCTAGAAGGTTGAAGCTGTTATTGTCTAATTCCTGGAGATTGAATGTTTGATATGAAGCTAGACTTTAGTGATTGGATTGTTGATCTGATATCTTGGAGATTGAATTGTTCGTTGATAGGATGTGATCTCTGACATGTCTGAGATTGAAATGTTGGTATGATATCTGGGACATTACACTGGTGACATATGATGCTGGTATATAGGAAATTTTGATCTTTGATATTTTGGCAGTTCATCTGTTCACACTGAGTGTACATGTATCTTTGAGATTTGAGTAGTTCATAAATTGAGACTACATAGATAATGTCACATGTTGAACCATGAAAAAAAAAAATTGCAGTGATACTAGAACAGACGGTTGTAGATTTACATATGTGAATAAAAGGAGGTCTGTGAATTGTACTTCATGGTTCTCTCGATTTTGAGCTACAGCTGTAGCTGGCATAGCCATATGGAATGCAAAGTTCTAATCTTTAGTTCTTCATTGGATTTGAACCATGAAGTTTTCTGAAGAGTGGACAGTTTTAAGGTTAAGACCCTGTATTATTAATGTTGCTGAACTTACAATGTATGAAGTAAAGCATATATAGATTGGATTTCCTTTTTTCTCTCAGTCTCTAAACACACCTTGTTGAAATAGTCATTGTTGATATTGACACAAACGACTATTGTTCACATGCCTTGGCAGAGTAACATTGTGGACTTTATAAAGGGTGGGTCATGGCTGTGATGACTAATTAAATGAACCAGTGTTTGACATTCGACATACACATTACGTTTTGTCTTTTATATAGGAATGGAACTGGAATTACTGGTAGGCCTACACATCTTCCATGCGAGATAGGTTCTTACTTGGAACTCAGAGAATCCCGGATCTAGTTAAGAAAAGACCCACCAGAAACAAGAAGAGCACATGGACTGTCCATTCCCAGATGTGCAAGTTGTGTAGAAACTGCTCAAAAATATTGATCCCAACGGAACATTATGAATAAACATTCAAAGACATTCAAGTTCACTTGCCAGATTTACTCTAGTAATCAAATGGAAACGCAGTTCATTGCTCACTGATCGCGCCTTTGGCATAGAAAAATCTTTATTTTGTTCCTATGAAGTTTCTGCTCCTGGGTTACTGAAGAGGAATCGAACTCCCCTGAAGACTCTTAAGTTCATAGCAATGAAACACATGAATGTGGAAAAGGGGTTTTAAACAAGAATAGTTGCAGACGAACACACACAACGAACCCGGAACAAGACGAAACCATGACAATGTCAGAAATTATATTGTTTAATGATTGAATGTAAATCAGGACACATTGATGTCGGTTTATCCAGGTTTCGTTTTTATTCACACAACAGTAAATGCTATAATAATTTAATGAAGATTCAGTCACTCTAATAAATGTGCTCACCTCTTAAATGAAGGGGGAGATATTTAGATGAGACCATGTTTTTCATCAATTTTCCATTTATATAAATTTACCCCAATATGTTTGGGCGGGAATTGCACCTCCTCATTGAATTATAAGAGAGGAACCTTACTCATTTTTTAGGTCAAGGTATCTTTGACCTAAAAATCATGCAATCATTGAAATTCTTTTTATTTCCATGCTATGATTCCTATTCAGGTACATAAGGATTGTTATGAAATTTAATGTTTACCTGGAAAAGAAGAATTCAAATGATTTTAATCTTCAGCTGTACAGCTATCTATCTCCTTGTTAGGTTTCATTGATGGTCTGGAAACTCCAGCTCCAAGTTATCGATTGATTCCAAACTACGGGTATACCTTGTGCATATTTATTTTTGCACACTAAAATTATGTGTAGATCTGCATTTCTGTATTAAGTTGATCAACATGCATTTACTTCATGTCTTCCACGCTTGGGATTGCAAATATTAAATGTTGTTAAATATGCAGATGTAATACGAAGGCCTATACACTAATTGTATTAAGAAAGAATGCATATGAAACTCATTTTTGGTGCCACTGTTTATGAACTATATTGTTACATGTATATCAATTTTTTTTTTTTTGTTAATTATAAGCATGATGTCAATCATTTTTGGTGTTAATTATAAGCATGATGTCAATCATTTTTGGTTGACAAAAATACAATTAAGTTATTACAAAAGTTATTTATGTTGTCAGTAATAAGATGCTACATGTATGCTTCACTTTAACATGTGACATGTAGGTACTGGAAGCTCTGAAATTGTGTATATGTGTGGGGATATGATAGAAATTTGCGGGCTGCAAGCTATGCGCCAGGCTGAGGGGGGGGGAGTGTGATTGGATGCGGGAGGGCTTGGGGTCCCCCACAATGAAATGAATTAGAGCCTCTTGGATGTATATGTATTTCATCCATTTGGCAATTGAGACACCAATATGGATATATCCATATATTTTGTGATTCGCACTACTGTAATTATATTATGGTAGGATGACTCAAATGAAATGTTATAATGTTGCCACTGATTATGGACTATATTGTTATGTCGAGCTCATTTCTGATTTATGCCATTATTTTTGTTGTTTTTTTTCATCATACCGGCTTGATGTTAATTGTTTTGGATTGACATGAATAAAAGCTGTTACCATGACTACAAACATTGTCATGTTGTCTTGTGTTTCACTTGAAGATGTTCGTCTTTCATCTGAGTTCTTATTGTTTAGCCTGTCTAGACTAGGTGTACCTAGATTTACGTGAAAAATGGACCCTTTGAGATATAAGGAGTCTGAAATAGCATTTCAGTTGCAAATCAACTTTGTGACAGGTGAATGTTATCCATTTTCCAAGGTTGAAGTGACTTGTGGGTAGTCGTATAGTTGGTCTAACAGTAGTAAATAAATGAATTATTCACAGGTCTTCAGTGTCCAGTGAGCATGCGCTAAGTTGGAAGTCGGGGTGCATTTCTACAGTTGCAAGAACAATTTTATCACAACTTGTCACAGGCATACGGTCACTTGATCACAAAGCAAACACATTAATAATATTTCACAGCAGTCAACCGCGGTTACCACGTGTATTCATCACGACACTATCGGTTGCACCAAGCTCACCTCATGTTGATTAATATAGCTGATCCGATGTTGAGGTTTGCATTGTTGCACCCACATTATCAACATGAGGCAAGCTTGATGCCGACAAGTGATACAGTGTTGTGGCAGTATAAATGATTGACCGCTGTGACACCTTACGTGATAACTTTGAGATGAAGCGAACGTATGCCTACATGTTTGAAAAATCCTGATAAATTTTGTCTTTCAACTTTGGAAATGTATCCGACTTGAACTTTGTGCCTGCTCTTTCAGACATGAAACAACCTATGGAATAATCACTGTTACTCAGTATCGGCTTGGACAGCGCGATGATATGTGAAAAATATAGATCGCAATCAATATTTTTTTTGAAAAAGGCGGTGGGGGGGGGGGGGGGATCTTAAATTTTTTTGAGGTGTTTATATGTTATATGAACAGATTCTCCAGTTTCAGGGTAGGATTGGTAACAAACATTGAGTATACCGTACACATACTAAGGCCAAGGAAGAACCCTAAATTCGAGGTCAAAAGGTCCAGGTCAGTGTGGCCTTCACAAACCAACAAAAATATCGGATCTCTTTTTGAGAACTTGATTTGACCAATGAATATGATCAAGTGTTTAAAAAACTGAAATATGTCCCTTGATACACTGAAGGTTGCCATAGAGGCCATTACCACTAACGTTTCTATTCTAGGCAAAACTGCTGGACCCACAACCTCCAAATTTTGAACACTTATGCTAAGTCAGATGCCTATTGAAAGTGGCTCCCCTCAGCCCATGTTTTACAGAGTTATGCCCCTTTACAGATATATTAATTTCTATTTCTGTCCTATATGCTTGAATGTAACCAACTATATCTGCAGAACTTTGTTCGATATAGCTACTACATTTTGGAAACTTATTTATATTGTTGTATTCTAGAAGTCCAACACAAAAATTTACTTGCCTTGGCCCTTATTTTACAGAGTTATGCCCCTTTTCAGGTACAGTTATCTCTGATTTTGTGATATATGCTTGAATGTAACCAGTTATATGTAATTAACTGTGTTTGGTACAGCTACCAAATTATGAGGACACTTTTATCCAGTTGTAGTCTAGACATGCTAGATGCCTACACAAAAATTAGTTGTCTTGGCCCATATTTTATGGAGTTATGCCCATTTTTGGGTGTAATAAATATGCTTGAATGTAACCAGTTATTTCTGAAGAAACTCTTCTGTGAAGGAGATCAACTTAGTCCATACACAGAAGTTTGGGCCAGATGCTAGTCAGAGATGTTAAAATGTATGATCCTGTATTACTGGTTTCAATTCTGTGTCAAAAATGAACTGTATCTGAGTAGTGCACATTTCTTGTCATTTATAAACTTAATTTAGCATACAGCCAATAATCAATGTCATTGCCACTAAACCCGACACTGAACAGTCCAGAACCTCAATATTGACGCGTTGAGCTGGTCTAGCCTACTTTTTGAGACTGTGGCATTTTCAAATTGGGATACTGTCCGAGCAGATGAATAGCCACTCATCGCTGACATTACAACACTCTGCATAGGAGGTTAGATCAGTGACATATAAAGCCTCTTCCGTCTAGAAGATCTATCTCTCATGGGGAAGAATTTCGTTCTGAATATAATCAAGTCGGACGCTAGCTTCACTTTCTCAATCTCCTAGTTTGTTTCTTTGAAGGTGCAAGAGCAGAGAAATCTTCCCCATACTCCTGAAGAGTCTTTGGTCATGGATGATAGCATCATGGAGTCATTCGTGACACGCATACAGGTCAGTTTGTGAACCACAGTCTTTCTGGGGAATCATTACAGGTTGATTGACCGGAGATTTCTGCAGTTTTCACCATAGGCCAATGAAAAATAGCAGATTTCTTTTGAAACTTGCATTAACCAATCAAGTTCCTTGAAAACGGGAAGATCTTTTTCTTTGACACAATTGTTGCATTGGAGTTTCTGTCGATAATTCTGTTTAGGCACTGATATTGGATTCTTCTGACTAACCATCCTGCACAAGTTGTGGGACTGACTTCTTTGATGATAAAATGACAATTTTCAATTTGATGGATAACTTTTGTTAATATTGGGATAAATTTTATTTGTCAAAGTCACCTATATGTATGCAATCCAACCTACGATAATCCATCAATCAAAATTCAATTATCACTACACTCAATGAAGTAACGAAGAAATACTAGATTACCTGCATGATTTTCAACCATTTTGTCAACTTCCTGTTTCTTCAAATCGATTTGATCATCCCCAGATTTTATGCTGGGAAATTTTACATCCTTTGATTATCACGCTAACTTATCACTCAATATTAGGAAATTCTGCATGTAAACACTTTTTTCTTTACAGGGTTGTTCCTTCACCAGTAATTGGCTGTACCTGGCAGAAATCTTTGTGGAACAGTGTGATGTTTATTTGGGGTCTTTCTATCCCATGGTGTTCAGCACGTACATAGACGTGTTTAAGAATGCTGACGTCCCGGACAATCAACAGCAATCTGAAGTCATAGCGGATGGTTTCTGTACTTTTGTAGAACTGGTTATATCAACGTTCAATAAAGGTATGCTAGTACATCTCTGGGATAGCTCTGGCCAATTTAGGAGTAATGTTGTCATTTACATGTATGTCTGTCTGTATATTCATATTCGCAGAACCATTTCTGCCTCCGCTGTCAAATTTTGGAACCTTTTTCATCTAGTTGTAGGTCAGAAGCTTATCGAAAATGAGTTAACTCGGCCCATATTTGACAGAATTATGCCGAAGTAATCATCCACAACCTCGGGGTTTAGTGGGGACTTAGCAAATGAGAGTTGTTAAAATGCTTCAATGTCCTACCCCCTGGGGCAAAACATTGAAGTGAATCCCCACCTAAACCTCAACCAAATACAATGTAGGTCCCATCCCTAGGTAAAAGAAATATTAACTGAATCCCAACATAAACAGGACTGGGGCGTAAACATGTTGCGAATTCCCAGGTAATCCCCCACTAAGCCTGACCCTTGCCTGAGGTTGGAAGGGGGATTTGGTTTGACTCGGGCATAATGTTCAGTGGTTCCAGTACTGTCCTGACTGTCGGGATGAAGTTTCATGGCCTTTCTACCAAACTGTGGCCATGGGATGGACAAAAACAAAGAGAAATGGGTTAGTACATTATAGTGAGATAGTAATAACTGTGCTGCATGTTCCCAGCTTGCACCTCAATCACTAGGGGGAACCAAGGTTAGAGGATTCTTGCCTGCTTAAGCCATGAGCATTGCTCCTGGAGTTAATGAAGTTCTTGTTATGACTTGTTCTCTGCTGCTTCCAGCAAAGGTTGAGAATCCCCAGCTGAAGCTGGACAAGGAATCTCTGTCTTGTATGGGTACAGAGCTCTTGACGCTGTGTCATGGACGACACTGGTGGCCCTCCAGTATCAAGATCATACTCGCGTTACGCCGCCATGGCATTGATTGGCAGTTCAAGGCCAGTGTGATAGCATTGGAGGCATGTCTCCGAGAAGAGGAACCAGAGGACGCTTTGATGATTCTGAATGGTAAGCCCCTTTGCATGTTTTTTTCTAATTAATTTGACCACCCATTAAGGGTGCAGTCCAAACTAGCCACAGTTGCACACAAAATGTCCCCTCCCTAATTTCATAATAGGGAAGGTCGCCCGTATTTGAGAGTACGATAATTCTTCTTCCTTTTTACCCCTCGGGCAGATTCTGCCCGAGCGGTATTGTCGTTGCCTCCGTCGTCCGTCCGTCCGTCCGTCCGTCTGTCCGTCCCTCGTGTCCGGTCTATATCTGGGACAGTTTTCTATCTACAGTTCTAATTTTTGGTGAGTGGATACCCTACGGGGAGACGATGTGTCACGTACCAAAATCAAGGTCGAGGTCAGAGGTCAAAGGTCACTGGCCTCAAAAACAGGAAAGCACTGAAGCGTTCGTGTCCGGTCTATATCTGTGAACGTTTTCTATCCACAGTTGCAATTTTTTGTGAGTGGATACACTAGGTGGAGACGATGTGTCATGTACCAAAATTGAGGTCGAGGTCAGAGGTCAAAGGTCACTGTTGCCTAAAATCAGGAAATCATTGATCATTGACAGTTTTCTATCTACAGTTCTAATTTTTGGTGAGTGGATGCCCTAGGGGGGAACGATGTGTTCCATGCCAAATGTAGGTCGAGGTCAGAGGTCAAAGGTCAGTGATCGAAAAATCTGGAAATCATTAAAAATTACAAAAATTTTGTGGGTGGATTCAATAGGGGGTAATGAAGTGTTGCATACCAAAAAATAGGTCAAGGTCAAAGGTCACTGTGACCCCAAAATTAGGAAATTATTAAAAATAACATTTTTTTGTGTTAGTAGATACATTAGTGGGACACGATGTGTCACCTACCAAAATGTAGGTCAAGGTCAAAGTCAAGGTCACTGTAACCCCAAAATCGAGAAATGTTTTTTAGTCCAATGAGAAATTACAGGGAGCGGTTTTGTCATGTACCAAGATTTAGGTCCAGATCAATAGACAAGTCCACTGTGACCCCAGAATCAAAGTCAAAGGTCAGTGTGACCTAAAAATCAGGAAATCATTAAAAATTACCAGTTGTTTTTGAGTGGATTCAATAGGGGGAAATGAAGTGTCGCATACCAAAAATTAGGTCAAGGTCAAAGGTCACTGTGACCCCAAAATCAGGAAATTCATAAAAATCATGATTATTTTGTGTCCATTGATACATCGAGGGAAGACGATGTGTTGTGTACCAAAATTTATGTCACGGTCACTGTGAACCCAAAATCAAGAAATCATTAAGTCACATTTTCATATGCCTGTCGAAGACGAAGTCGTGTAATGCGATATTGCATTCTGTCCATTCATCCATTAACATTTGTTGTCCATGCGATACCTTACTCGCATGGCAAATAGGAGCCATACATTTTGAGATCAATTTGTCAAAGGTCAAGGTCACAGTCCCCCAAACTAAATCAAGTTTAGCTGACTCCATGCGTTATATGTAGGTTAGAAAATTCAGAGTTCTCTCTCATACATGTACAAGGCATTTGTCCTGTGGAGTGTTTGAAACAGGTACATTTAGTTAAACTGTTGTGAAATTAAAACCATACATTTACTAATTTAACGGGGAGAGGGGTCCTTTATGAACTTCATACCTGTTTATTAACTCAAGAACAAATATTTACTTCATCGCTTTCTTCTTCCTTCATCAGGACTGCACAAATTGAAAATTCTGCTTAACCCAAATATGGGTTACGCTAACCTTTTTCAGGTAACCCTTATTTGCATAACCCATCACTATTGTATACAGGTTAACTGGTTCGCTGCGGGCGGCCACTATCGGGGCCCCCGTGTAAACTGCGGGCGGCCACTTGCGGGGCCCTGAACTTGTCTGTCTTCGCGAGTACGCTGAGGTACCAATGTTTAAATCGATATTTTCAAATTTACCATGCGCGAAATCTTATAAAAACCTTACATATATGGTTAGCTAAGTCTGTCTTGATATTTTGGATGTAAGCTCCATATTCTGTCTTAATCAGAAGAATGAAATCGGGAGAAAGAAAAGAAAAAAATAAATAAATCAGAAATAACGCGAGGGGAGATTTTCATAAAATCTCGCCGAGAAGGCCGCTCAGAAAATATAAAATACTCACGGAAAACCCCATCAAAATATATGACTCTTTGGTATATTTTAAGTATAAAAGCACACTTTATCTTTCCACGGTGTTGATTCCGATGAAATCAGCACAACGAACTTTATTTTCACATAATTCTGTCAACTTCTCCCGCAACAGAATTGTCGCCATTATCGAAATCACGTCGTCGTTTTGCTATGGAAAATTTTCAGTACAACGTCTGGGCCAATGAACGACCTATATTTCGGCCACGTGACAGCTTTGTCAATCGCGAGACTCCTTGCTTCCAGCTCTCTGAAGGGGATATCCTTCTATCGTTTCCAAATCCGCCATTATCGCGTGTTTTCATTGGCCATCCATCAAAGTAATGACTATTTATAGAAAGAACAAGGATTCCCCTTGACAACGAGACCTAGACCTTTTGAAATGGCGGTCAGATAGCCGAACACGACCACGCTGAAGACAGCGAAAAAAAAACGCTTTTCGAGCGCTATTTCGACGAAAATCGTCCATTTTGGCGATAATAAGGTGAAGTCAGTGTAGCCTCTTGCAATAAATTGTATTTACGCTGACAATTTTAAATATTTCGGCATAAAATAAAATAAACGTGGACCGAACTGTTATGAACCGGCTTCTACGAAAGGCAAATCTTGACAAACACGTATGAATGATATTTTTGCTTATAAAACCCGGGTGTGATAGTGAAATACATCGTAAAAATAGGAACTTCTGCAGTGCACCATAAAGAAGAATCCAGCAGCCAAACAGTTAATATCCATAATTCAACTGAACTGAAAATGGGTTACACATAATGAAAATTGCGGAACCAAACCTATTGTTAGCGCAATTTGTGCAGCCCTGTTCATGAAAAATTCTCTCGCCTGAAAGGAATCCATTTGCAGGAAAACTACTATTTTCTTGTGTTTGACTATTGTCGATTTCAGTATTGGATATGTGAGCTCTTGACTCTTGATTCAAGGTCAATTTGTTACCAAGAGTTAAGCTCATATTAGTTTATCATTCAGTCTAAGATGTGATATATGTTACATTGTCGAAAGCACGAAATTGTAGACCTTTCTCTGGATTGATAGCTACCAATTGGAATCAAGGCTAGTAAACAACCTTGAAATTTGGACCAATGTAATTCCAGATATACGGGCGTATATTGAAGCCTCTTGGGCTCTTGTTTATGAGTTGATTCGTTTATTGAATAAATTGTTCTGCCTCGATAGTTTAGAATTTTTCTTGATTTTTTCAGATCTTTGAATAAAGTTGTAATTTTTTCATTGAGCTATTTGTAGGCTGATCTAACTAAAATTCTCCCAGACAACTCTCGCTAAACAAGAGCAGAGAGCAATTGGTTGGAAATGGCTGTTAGTAACCAGCTAATCAACATCTTTAGTAATATCCATAAATTTGTTTAGTTACAGAGAACAATAGATGAGGTGTTCCATCAGATGTCATTTTCAGTGACCCACCCGACTGGAGTACGGATTCCTATGCTATAACATTGTCTGGCACTGGTTTTTATACGCCCGCCAAAAAGGCGGACGTATTATGTGATGGCGGTTTCCGTCCGTCTGTCCGTCCGTCTGTCCGTCCCCCGTGTCCGGTCTATATCTTGGACAGTTTTCTATTTACAGTTCCAATTTTTGGTGAGTGGATACCCTACGGGGAGACGATGTGTCGCGTACCAAAATAAAGGTCAAGGTCAGAGGTCAAAGATCACTGGCCTAAAATACAGGAAATCACTGAAGTGTTCGTGTCCGGTCTATATCTGTGAACGTTTTCTATCCACAGCTGCAATTTTTTGTGCGTGGATACGCCAGGTGGAGACGATGTGTCGCATACCAAAATTGAGGTCAAGGTCAGAGGTCAAAGGTCACTGTTGCCTAAAATCAGGAAATCATTGATCATTGACAGTTTTCTATCTACAGTTCTAATTTTTGGTGAGTGGATGCCCTAGGGGGGAACGATGTGTTGCACACAAAATGTAGGTCGAGGTCAGAGGTCAAAGGTCAGTGTCACAGAAAAATCAGGAAATCATTAAAAATTTCTAATTTTTTGTGAGTGGATTCAATAGGGGGAAACGAGGTGTCGCATACCAAAATATAGGTGAAGGTCAAAGGTCACTGACCCCAAAATCAGGAAATTATTAAAAATAACTTTTTTTGTGTCAGTAGATACATGAGGGGGACACGATGTGTCACATACCAAAATGTAGGTCAAGGCCGAAGGTCAAGGTCACTGTGACCCCCAAGATCATGAAATTGTTAAAAATCATGATTTTTTGTGTCCATTAATACACATCCTCACGAGCCAGTGTATCGATCGATCTGTTAGGATCGATACACTGCCTTGGTTAGTTACCCATATGAGTTCTGGATATAAATAGATAAAGAGGTTTCCTCTAAATCAACCCAATCAATGAACTCGCTAAGCCAGCTGATTAGGCCAATCCGCTGCTGGGTATGAGATATGACAGGATTGAATTTCATTGCGGACTCAACTGCTTTGATGTCAAGTTGAAATCAACATCAGAAGTCAAAGCAAAAACCGCAAGCTTGGGATACCGACATGCTTATTCAAAACAAGCACGGTGGATGAAATGTACGAGATTGTATAATGAAGGTGTCGACTCAAGAACTCACTCGAAAGACCAAAAATGTCAAGGTAAACCCTCTCCAAGGATTTAGGATTTACCTGGACTTGTGAAGATGAGGGAAGACAATGTGTCGTGTACCAAAATGTAGGTCAAGATTAAAGGTCAAGGTCACTGTGACCCAAAAATTTGAAATTATTAAAAATAACCTTTTTTGTGCCAGTAGATACATTAGAGGGACATGATGTGTTACAAATCAAAATGTGGGTCAAAGATCAAGGTCTCTGTGACCCCAAACTCAAGAAATCATTAAAAGTCACATTTTCATATACCTGTCGAAGACGAGATCATGTATGCGATGTTGCATTCTGTCCATTCACCAATTAACATTAGTTGTCCATGCGATATCTCTAGTTTCAAGGTATGGATTGATAACAAACTTTGGGTATATAGCTTACTCGCATTGCGAAGAGAGATCAATTTGTCAAAAGTCAAGTTTAGCTGCCTATATGTGTTAGGTTGGAATATTCAGACTTGTCTCCCCTACATGTATATGGCATTTGTCCTGTGGAGTTGTCTCTCATGTTTGATACATGTAAGAAATGGCTACATTTACTTAAATTCTTGTGAAATAAAAACCATACATTTACTAATTTAATGGGAAGAGAGGTCCTTTATGAACTTTAGACCTGTTTATTAACTCAAGAACAAAGGTTTACTTCATCACTTTCTTCACATCCTTCTACCTTCATGGAAAATTTTCTCGCCTGAAAGGAATCCATTTGAAAGAAAACTACTATTTTCTTGTGTTTGACTATTGTCGATTTCAGTGTGGGATATGTGAGCTCTCGACTCTTGTTTCAAGGTCACCTAGTTACCAAGAGTTCAGCCCATTTTAGTTTATCATTCAATATAGGATGTGATGTATGTAACATTCTCAGAAGCATAAAATCGTAGACGTTTCTCTGGATTGCTAGCTACCAATTCGGATTAACAATCTAGAAATTCAGACCAGTGTAATTCCAGATATACGGGCGTATATTGAAGCCCCTTGGGCTCTTGTTTTCCATAAATTGATTTATTTACGGCACTTTATCTGTATATCGTAATGTTAAAAATTTGAGTAGGTCTAGAAAACTTGATTTCAAAGTTATTTTCCACAATTTCTGACTATTGACAATTGCCCTGTTGATCAGTCCATGGCCTTCGCCCAACAGCATTCCATACCAACATAAAAAGCCAACAGGACACATTGATCAGGTGAACAAAATTGTACTTTCCTATGAAATCACAGTCATGATTAAATTATAGATGTATGTGGTATATAATGCAACTCAATTTGCACCCCTAAAAGCACGCTAAATACTCAATTTGCTGGGTGGAAAACTCAATTTGACCATTAACGGTCCTAAACAAAATGACTTCTATGAATCCCCGATGCGACACTACAGAGTTAACTGCGCCAGGAAGTGAATATTTGGTAGGCCAAAATATGCAATTTTAGGGGGCTTGAAAATGATGATTCTTTTATGATGATAAAAAAAAAAAAAATTCGCCTTTTGAAAATGTGCGTTGGACGGGAAATACTTTCTTTCCTTTTCAATTTCAATAGCTGATCCGTCTTCTGAAATACATGTAATGGCACGAGTATGCCCATTCAAAAAATATATACTTTTATAGGGTTTTTGTTGAAGATTTTGCAACTATTTATGGCCGAAGAGCCGAACCGATGCATGTTTCCAGCCACACATACTTCAGGTGTGGACAGCACCCCATTGAACTATTGAAGAAATAATAGATTATCTGCATGAGTTTGGATCATTTTTCCCTCTCCGTTTTGATCGCCCCTAACTTTATGGTGGGAAATTTTACTTTCTCTTATTGAATTGAGGATTAACCATAATAAATCTGTTACAGAAAAAAAGTGTAAGAGAGGGAGAGAATCTGAATATGGCTTCCATCTCACATTGGTAATAATACTTTTTATGGGTGGTGGATGAATTCCATGCCTTTTTAAATGCCTTCTTATATGTCTGTCGATAGACAAGGTCATAACCTGCTATCATGAGTTCTGTCCATCTGTCAACTTTTCTTTGTTCGTACGATATCTCCAATTCCATGTCATGGCTTGGTATCAAACTTTGCTATACCCTACCCAGTTAAAGAATAGGGCCTATTCATTTTGAGATCAAAAGGTCCAAGGTCAAGGTCACTGTGATTAAAAATACAGTAAACCTTTCAAAATTGGTGTTTATGCTGTAACTACAGATCAGGCTCGATGTGTAAACTTGTGAGGGCAAAGAAGTTCAACCCTATTGATTTTTTCCCCTGTGTCAAGTTTGGTCAAAGGGCATTGCATGCTTGGTCTGTTTGTTCCATTTGCCTTTCCATCTTGCTTGTTAACACAATATCTCTTGAAGGATATCGTAGCTTGACTTTATAAATTCATATAGCATATGCGCACTGACCTTGACCCATTTTTTCTAGGTCAAATTTGAGTATTGGTGATCACTTTTTTACCCCTCGGCCATTTTGGCCTCGGGGTATTGTTGTTGCCATGTACGTCCGTACGTCCATCCGTCCGTAGTCCGTCCGTCCGTTAACGCATTTTAGGCAAAACCGCTTCAGATACAACCACCAAATTTTCAACACTTATTTATCTAGTGCTAAGTCAGACTCCTATTGAAAGTGGCTCCCCTCGGCCCATACTTTACAGAGTTCTGCCCCTTTACTGATATATTAATTTCTATTTCTGTCCTATATGCCTGAATGTAACCAACTATATCTGCAGAACTGTGTTCGGTATAGCTACTATATTTTGGAAACTTATTTATATTGTTGTATTCTACAATCCAACAAAGGAATACTCGCCTCGGCTTATGGAGTTATGCCCCTTTTGGATGTAATAATCTCCGATTTTGTTATCTGTAGTTGAATGTACAAGTTATATCTGCAGATCCGTCTTTGGTACAGCTTATTCGTCTCGGTACTTATTTTACAGTAGTGCTAAGTCAGACGCCTATCGCAAGTGGCTCCCCTCGGCCCATACTTTACAGAGTTATGCCCCTTTACTGATATATTAATTTCTATTTCTGTCCTATATGCCTGAATGTAACCAACTATATCTGCAGAACTGTATTCGGTATAGCTACTATATTTTGGAAACTTACTTATTTTGTTGTATTCTACAAGCCAACAAAGGATAACTCGCCTCGGCTTATGGAGTTATGCCCCTTTCGGATGTAATAATCTCCAATTTTGTTATCTGTAGGTGAATGTACAAGTTAAATCTGCAGATCCATGTTCGGTACAGCTTATTCGTCTCGGTTCTTATTTTACAGAGTGCTAAGTCAGACGCCTATCGAAAGTGGCTCCCCTCGGCCCATATTTTACAGAGTTATGCCCCTTTACCGATATATCATTTTCTATTTCTGTCCTATATGCCTGAATGTACTACCGGTATATCTTGATCATCCCACATAGAACTATCTCTTCCCCAATTCACACTACACATGGGTCACAATCACTTGGGGAAAGCCGAGGGGTTTTGATTAGATCAATTTCATGTTTTAGAATTACGTGTAGGTGCTCCAAATTCATACTACATATGCAACTGGTTATTGACTGGAAGCCTTTCCAATTTGATTAAACTTGGCCTACATGTATTTTATCAAGGTCAAATTCTAGGTATTGCAGTATCTTGAGAAATTATAGCTCAGCTCTTCAAACTTACACTTTTCAAATTAGTAAGTTTTGAAGCATTATGTCTGGGCTCTTCAAATTCATACTTCATGTACATATGCAACTGGTGATCGAGTAGTAGCCTATTCAAGTTGACCAACCATGACCCATTTCATCATTGGTCAAATTCTAGTTAATACAGTACCTGTATGTTTTGAAGGGTTATATTTTGGTATGGGTGTATATTGAACCCCACACACTCTTGTTTCTTGTTCTCAGGCATCCTTTGATACAGAATATCAAAATTTATCATGTACATGTATTATTGCAGAGTCTGGCATGATCAAGAATGGAGAGTTCTGGCCCCCGGATTTGTCCAAGCGTGAATTCAACAACCGAATACAACTTTTGGGAGAACTCTTCAAGCAGCTGACAACCAGGAAATTATTTCATGGGGTAGTTGACGTTCTGGATGCCATGCTAGGTGAGTCTGAGACCAATACAATATTTTGATGTTTTCTGTTCATTTCTGATTTGAGTCCAGCTGAACATTATTTTGCACATGACTAAACATTTCTATTATATTTTATGTCCAGTTATATTTAGGATGACACTATGTATTCTTGATGAAGCACAACTAGATGCTGGTTGGGTCAGTCCCTTGTGAGACTCGTTCCCACGCCCTCAGAGGTGGCACCAAATTGGTAGCAGTGATTGGTGCAGGCTTATTTTATTTTATTTGACCATATTTATACAGGGTAGCCTGTTCAGTGAAGAACACTGATCTCTCACATGGCCCTGTTTGAGGGTTCATACTCCATGTAAGAAACATGAGACAAAGCATACAATAGCCAAGTCTGGGTACAACAATATGTCTAGACTTGAGCCTTTTCAGCTGCACAAAGACTCAGACAATAGCCTCCTACATGAAGTATCTACCTGTTTGAGTCTTGCACAGGACTGACCCATTCAGCATAGATGTGTCATCCTAAAAATTTTGGATATAAGTATTACCTACTGTCTAAATGGCATTGGTATTCCTACGAAGTAGGCTGTCATTTGCTAATTTTCTGGTAATGAGTGAGTCAGTGAGTCCATCCGAATCCTTTCATTGGCAAAATAAGGAGAATCATTGACATTAGAACCTTGATTTTTAGCATGAACGTGCATTATGGGACTGTTATCAGGAAGTTCTGAGCTGACCTACTTTTGATGAAAATTTGACCTACTTATGTGACCTATAACATAACGCACGGAACCCCAAGTCATCTTCCTCACCCTACTTCGTAGGTCCTACTCATGTATATATAATATCGGCTAATTAGCTGTGCCATTATTCAGTCTATTAGAGGGGTAGTAACTGTGTGTCGGCTAATTAGCTGTGCCATTATTCAGTCTATTAGAGGGGTAGTAACTGTGTGTAATCTGGACTTCGATCTTCTAATCTCCTCTATTGTGGAAGTTGAGCGTCGAATTGTTCAGAGCACTTACATTTACCATGCTTACTGCTAGCAAATTGATACCAAGCACTTAATACCACAGGATCAAGCCCCGCATGGGATTGGCCCATTCAGCAGGTATTTTGCCTTTATCAAGAAAGTGTCATCCTAAATATATTTGGATATAAATGTTACCTACTTTCTGAATGACTTTATGATATATATGGAATTATTATATCTTGATACCCAAAGCTCTGAACTTTGTTTATCCAAATAACATAAGACCATCCATCATAACATCATGCTTACAGTAGGTAAGTAGGCCTAAGCATGGTAGGTTGGAAGGGAAAGTGTTCATACTTCTTTGGAAAATTTTCAATATCTAGCCCTTTTAAAAGGTAGATTTTAATTTTTTGTACTGTATTATGAATTTATAGCTGTGTTTGCTTGTATCTACTGTGTTATGTATTGATGTAACAACTCTGAAAGTGTTAATTGTTAAGAATTTGGAGAAGCTATCTGGACCATTAGAAAAACATATAAAAATGCCAGAATTTTTTTTTATTAGTTTGGGTAGGTAGGACTGACCTAAGGCTCATGTTGACTCCATATTTCAACACTGGTTTCCATCAGTAGGACACCACAGATATGGTGGAAATATTTGAATATATATACATGTAGCAATATTTCAGGAAGTCGCAAGACTAATTATTGATCTCACTATTATATCTGTTATCATCTGAGTATGGTGTATCACGTTGATCACCAAAGTTAAGCTACATTGAACCTGGTAAATATTGTGATGGGTGAGAGGGTGCTGTACTGGCTGGCCTGATCAGTGTCCAGGAAATAGAAACTGTGAACGCTCTTGTCATGCTTGTGTTCTGGCACATGTTGACATCATCATGGAAAATTATTAAAAACGATGTTAAATTGTACACAATCACTCAGTTTATCATCCCTGTGCGAACTGAACTTTGGATTGTGAAAAGTCTTTATAATTTTGTCAAATTTATGCTATGGCAAGAGTAAATATGGATTGCAAAATTCCATCCCCATATAAAAAGTAATCTTTCTTTGGTATATACTTACTGATGCACCAACATTTCCCATTCCCACTCTAACATGGTTTATTTCCACGGTCCACCCTGCCATCCCTGATATTTTCCACCATCTTATTACCTCAGTTTGATAAAAAGAGTTGTTTTGTAAGCTTTCTGGTAGTGAAATGATGTGATAATGTTAAAATAATTATGGTTTTGTTGATTTTCAGCCGGTACAAATCATCTGCTAGAAGAAAAACGGAAGAATGCCAGTAAGTTTAAGATATGGTTGGGAGGTGGGGAGTGACTCTAGTTTGTCATGTTACTGGTGGAGCAGTTTTCAAACAGTGGGGCTAGAGCTGTCACCACTGCTTGCTGTTATCTTATTGGTCTACCATGGCATTGGAATGTTATTGCCAATATGTTCCCAATACGGATGTCCAGAGGCATGGGAGAGTGTAGAGTGGGACATGATGATTTGTGAGCTCTTGAAAGGTGATGTACAATTCGTGCTGTGCGCTCATCGTACGTCACCTCTCCAGCTCACAAATCGTCGTGTCACAAAAGTTGTACACTGAGCACTGCTTGGACATTGACATCACTACACAAATTGAAAAATAGGTGTGATAGTGGCTTTCTAAAACTGAATAGCTTTCATTTATTGCCTCAAAGACATAAGTACATGTAGGTATATGCAAACGGAAGACATCATGAGTTAAAGGTTACAAGTAGAAAAATCCAACATTGCCAATGTAAACGTATGGCTTGTCGCCTCAATTTCTCTATTGTAATGTCATATGGGCAATGACAGCATTGCACACCTCCCACAACTAAAGATCATGGTCTTGGGGAGCAACACCAAACTTACTTCAGACATGCATTTGGTCATAGCTCAGAAGCTTATTGAAAATCAGTGAAATTGTCCTATTTTTCTGGATCAAAGCTGCTCTGTCAGCAATTGCTTGTTACCACTATTATCTTAAAAAATGATAGTCCTAGGCTTACTGAATTTACACTAGACACACATCTGGTCATTAGCTTCTTTCAAAATTGTCCTTGGAATATTGTTTTGTACATATTACAATGTATGTATATAATATGGCAGTGGTGATGGTAGAAGGGCTGTTTGACATGTATGAGGTAAAGAGATGAAACTGTGTCTTTGCTCTGTTTACCTTACCTTTGACCAATGTTTTTCAGCGCTCTGTAATGGGACAGTTATGACGATGCTGGTTGGAGAAGATATCCAATCAGCTGTCAAGGTGCTCAACCTCAAGAATGTGTACAACAATCTGTCATTCCAATTTGTAACATATCGAGCGCTGATTGTGGCATGCAGTCGGCACAACATGGATGGCGCAGTGGCGGAGTATTTCACCCTTTGCAACCGCATGCATTATTGTAAACAGAATGTCGCGCTGATACCAAGAACGCTTTCCTTGAACTTTGACCTGATGGCCATCGAGGTCAAGCTCATCATTGAGGACTACCTGCACGCATTGTATAATATTTTATGTGACAAAATGGTGGACCAAGTGCTCTCGGAAGCAGACTTCGAACTAAACATCCTACTACTGCCGGAGATGATAGGAGTGCCAATGCCTGTGCCATATTTGCATATTGTGCCGCAGACAGTGTTTCATGCACAGGAGCAAATCTGGTTTGTTGTACATGATAAGATGTCGCCACCATTACAGGTTCATATCATGTCACTGGGGCATCTCAGAGTATCGGCCTTATCGATGGAGAATCATCTCAAAGTCATGGATGCCACAGGTTTGTATGGTTCGGGTACAGGCTCTCTTACAATGATTTTTTTCACAGAAACTCTAATTAGTGGGATGTTTCTTCCATTTTTTCTCCCACAAACCTATGAAAATGCCGGATTTCTATTTGGAAATTTGAAAATTGACCAAGTTCTTCAAACCTGGAAGATATGCTGTGTTCCACTTTTCAGTCTAAAAACTATGTTTGATTATCAGATGTGCATCCAAATAATTAGCTTGGCTTTATTCAAATTCTCAGTTTTGCTAAAAATAAAATTAATTTTTAACTTCACCAGCACTTAAAAAAAAACAAAAAATGAACAATTTGGGTGGGCCCGATAATAAGAATTTTTAAAATTTTATTATTTTGAACAAGGACAATTTTTTTAACAAATACAGTTCACACATTGATTTAAAAAATCAGTAACTTATTTCAATGAACAAAGTTTCGATGATTACCGGATCAGAGCTAATTCATCAGATCACAATGGTATCAATGACTCCCATCTGTTATATTTTGGAAACGAGATGAGTTTATTAACTGGTATATGCAGAATTAACATAATGAGCAGACCCAGTATTTTTATTTTTTTCCCTTTTCTTTCTATTTTTTTTCACATGGGATGATAAGGTCGAAGGTTAAACGGTCAATGTGACCCCAAAATAGGGAAATCATAAAAAATATTTTGTGTCAGTACCGGTAGATAGATTGAGGGGTGTCTCATACCAAAATTTAAGTCAAGGTCAAATGCCAAGGTCACGGTGACCTAAAAAAAATCAGAAAATTGTTAAAAATCTATAATTTTTTGGTCTGTAGATACATGTTCATTAGGTCATGGTCAAAGGTCCAGGTCTCGTGACCTCAAATTCAGGAAATTATTAAAAATCTATTTTTGTTTGTGTGTGTCACATACCAAAATTGAGGTCAGGATAAAAAGGTCAAGGTCATTGAGACACCAAAATCGGAAAATGATTGAAAATTGCAATTTTGTGTGTTAGAGGATACATTAGTGGGAGATAATGCGTTGTGCAGGCATATATTGAAGCAAATTTTGGTTCTTTTTTTTTCTTCCCAGTTACCAGATCAAATGGTCAATTTGTCACCATGTAATTATCTGAAAAATGACATAACATATGCATGTGCTTACAGAGCAAAAGCCTAGAACAAAGCAATATTGACCGAAGTGCTTAATTTGCAGCAACTGATTGGCCGTCAACCAGTATCCTATTTATATACATGTATGTGTACTGTACCTCTAAGACGGAGTAGTTGTCAATGCTTTACACAGTTCCCTTTAAAAAAAAGATGAATAGGGAGATTTAACTGGGAGTCATGGAAAAAAATTGTTATTTGAAGATTTTTTAAAAACTTTTAAACATGTGCATTGCATTTTCCGACTCTGCATGTGGATTGGAAAATATTGCGGATTGTCTTTCAGTGGTTGTTTATTGAACCTTTTAGTAGATCAAATTGATGCAGTAGTTGGCATATCAACGATATGAAACATCGATCGTGAGAAATGATAGCACAGTTTCATTGATCAGTTTCTTGGGATGTGGATTTTTGACATGAACATAATCATGTTAATCATGTAGATTGTGATAATAGCTAACAGTTAACTGAACACATAAGTGACCAAAGTTCATAACCCAACAGGTTTGCAAAGTGGCCTTGGTTAATTGCGAAATATACTTTCACTGTGATGGTGTGACCTGTAAATCTATAGGTCAGGGTCAAAATAATAGGGTGTCCACTTGTCCCGGACAGATAGATTTTGCAGGTGAAAGGCTGAAGACGAAACTATCTGTTTCTGGTGACAGGTAAAATATTAATCATACACTGGTCACAAAGCATTTATTGTGCATCATGCTGCGAAAACATCCTCGGCTTTCACAAACAGATGTTGGAAAACATTACATTCTCCTTTAGGCCAGATTTTTTTATTCTCTTGGTTTACGGATCCGCCGACCCAAAAAACGGGTTTTCTGAAAAAAAATATAATTTCCAAATGGTCCCTTTTTTTTCTCCGCCGACTCGATTTTCCCCGTCAATGAAAAAAAAATCCGGATAACTCTGTGGCGAAATTCTGTGTGGAAACCGCTCTCCGCGAGGGAAGACAACTCTTCTTCCAACTCTTCCACCACTTGGTGGCGTTATCCTAAATACTCCCCGCAAAGTGTTGTTATCGCCATTCTGTGCACAAATGTATAGCTCTCTGGGCATTCCCAGTGTTTGGAGAGTTCCTTGACTTACTTATGTGGGACATGGCGATAATGGCGAGAGCTAATGTCAGATTCGTCGGATGAATTATATTTATAGGCTATCCAATCGTAGCTTTCGTAATATTAGCCATCCATTGTAACTATGACGAGATTGGGAAAGCCCAGGGCCTGGGGAATCAGCTTTCCAACGTGACCTAGATCATGAAAAAGAACCGCTGGAAAGCGGAGATGCACGCCTTCAAATATGACCGAAAAAAACCCCTCAAACTCTTTGAAATTTCGCGAAGTCTCTCATCTGGAAGCTGCGTTTAT
>JAVTVY010012229.1:0-50639 GCA_036873755.1 Hanleya hanleyi | reverse complement strand
GCATTTTATTTGTCTACCTGTCTTTTTATAAAATTACCTGTCAGGGGGAGGCAGACATGAGTAAATTTCGACTCCTGCGGCTTGAGATTGAACCCAAAACACATGGCTTGTAGGGCAGATGTTCTTATTCATAAGGCCATCACAATTGACCAGATTAACAGTTAACAACAGAAGACAGTAATCCTACAAGGGTAACACACCGGTTCTTGTCGAATCACCGAAGTTAAGCATTGTTAAGCTCGGTCAATACTTGGACAGGATGCTGTACTGGCTGGACTGATCAGTGTCCAGGGTAATAGGAACTGTGAGCACTCTCGTGTTATGGTACATGTAGGCACAGTTGTGATAGGTTTGAAAATGATGCTAAAGCCTACTACTCACCCCTTCCTACAAGGGTACCTAATTTAAATTACACTATATTAAAGGCACAGGCCTCAATTTAAGGTGGTAAACTGTTTTCGGGTTGCCTGGAGGTTGCCATATGAAAAATAGTGATAACCTATTTTCTGGTCCCCATAATTTTGACTGATAATTGACAATAGGTTAATAATTATGCAATAGGTTACCATAGGTTACCAATGTAGATTTCATGGTAACCTGTTGAGAGATTTTCATCAGCACTCCTTAAATTGAGGACTGCGGCAATCACAGATTGAGAGTTTTACATCTCCACTGGTGAAATGGGATATGAAATGCACTCAACGATCCAGAGAAATGATTCTCAACAGAGAATAGATGAAGTGACCTTTCGCATAGAAATTATTTTAGGGCATAGTACTGCAGGGGACGAAAATGAATGTATTATATCTGCTATCTTCTGATGAGCTCTTCCCTGCCCACAATTAGGCTTTTTTCTTTAAATTTTGTACCAATACATACTTGGAAGTCATTGTCTGTTTTCCTCAACATTGAAAGAAAAAGCATGGTTTGACAATCAACAACTTTCCCAGGTGGAGTTAGAGTTTTATGGTTCTTTATAGCTGCATGGGCAAGCTATACAAAGAACTGGAAGACCAGGAATGCCAGTATTTTTAACTCCAAATGAATAAGGTTCTTTGGGGCTCTAAAGTTATAAATCAAACAAAAGAAGTTGAGATTTCTCATTAACAGTACTTACATCCTTTCTGCAAATAAAATCTGTAGTGATGCAGGAACTCTTCTGTTCGAGTGAGGTGTTCCAGTACAGCGTAACTTTTCATTCTGGCATCTTCCTTCTATAAAAATATTAATATATTATATAAATAGGCATACATGTTGTATCATACTGTGTGTCATATTACCAGTATTGTTTGATTACAATCATGTGAATGTACAAGGGAGTATGAAACACCATTACTGTACTCGATGGATTATTAATATATGTAATTCAAGCTTTCCAAATATATATGGCATAAAACTGTAAAACAGAAATGTCAAAAAGGGTTGTCACTTTCACTGACCCAGAACACATCCTTCGTGATTATATCTCCCATACATTTATAAAGAACAGAGATTATAGACCTATACTTGTTTATACATGCATTTGAAGTTTTGATAAATCATATGAAATATTTTCACAAAATACATATACCGTTATTCTAACACTAATTACAGTGGGATTTAAAAGTTGCCAACAAGAGGCAAGAGGTGCACTTGAATGGCTGTTGGTAAATTTGAGTAAGAATTAGGCCCCCCTCAGCCCCACAACCCACCCCACTCCGAGATGTTTGAATCACCTGTATGCTCTGACGCACCCCCCCCCCCTTCCCCCCAACAAACTGAGTTATTACTTTGTGGATCGCCTACTCAGGAAATCATATATTTACAAACCTTCAACAGAAGCCTGTGGCAGAAGGAAAACCGGCACTTTTCAGTTTGATCCGTAATATCAACATAGAGACACCCCATAGTCTATCCACAGGTACAGAGGAGTCTTCTAAGTTCTAGTCAAAATCCTGAAAATAGTTGCATGCAGGCAGTTTTACTATAGTGAGTAGTTTGTTATTGACAGAGCGAACAAATTCATTCTGACCCCCTCGACCAGCACTGCAACGAACTTTGTAAGAATTTTGGCAGAATGTGACCACGGTCCACAGTGTCCTTATTCCTACGAATTGGGCTCTCATTACGGCAAAAAAGAGAACTGTTGACATTAGAACCTTGATTTTTGGCATGAAGGTGCATTAGGGGACTGTTACCAGCAAGTTCAGAGCTGACCTACTCTTGATGGCAATTTAAAATCACTGCTGATTCTGACTTGGGCAGTGCCCAACTTAATATAGGCAGGATTCAACTGGGGGTTGGGGAGAGGGATTTCCAAGAGTTTAGCTGGCGTCGGAGTCCTAATGCTTACTCTTCGTACATGTCGTAGGTCATGTGATATTAGTCACACTGCCAGGTAAGAAAATGAACAGAGCAAATTGAAAAAGTTAATACCTGTACTTAGTACTAAACTATTTCAAACTGTTAAACTAATTCGCCACTATCTGTTAGAAAGTTCACCGAAGCTTCTTACCGAAGTTCTTATAAAACTACCTTTATTTATCTCCAGTACAGAAGAGCAGCTACGGGTAATAACTGAGTCAGTGCCTGAAAAGCATAAACTACATGTGTACTGGAAAAAGAAGTGTGTACGGTACAGGGAAATCCAACAAATCAAGTGTACCGGTCACCACCATGGTTTGTCTGTCCTTGGGTGTCTTCGTAGATATTTCTGATGTTAATAAAAATATAAATATCTTTCTTTTGTTCCGGAATATAATTATTTCCAAAATTTTCATACAACACAATGACAGTGCCCACATTTGGGCCATTACATGCCGAATGAACAATGCATTTATGAATGGCAATGAAGCAAAGACTACGGTCAAATAAAAAATACCCCCCCTCCCCCAACCACCTCATCACCGCAATTGATGTTAATATAAATATTCCCGAATCCCGAATATAATTATTTCCCAAATTTTCATACACAATGATGAGCAATGACAGTGCCCACATCTGAACAATTACACATGCCGAATGAACAATACATTTATAAAAGACAATGAAGCAAAAACTACGATGAAATACGCCCCCCCCCCCACCACCCCAACGTCATCAGTCATCCCAAGTCTAGTCCGACACGCAGCCCCTACAAGATATTTTATAATACTGATTTCTATTGAATGTAGGGTCTGCCAGTTTAACCGGCAAAATCTTCTAGCCGTCGGACCGTCCCCGAACGTGGAGGATGTAGCGGTATTGAGTTTTCATTGGCTGCAGAATTTAAACATGGCGGAAAATTTGTCTTCTCGGTTCAGGAAAGCTGTGAAAATGCTCGAATAAACTACCCACGGAAAGTTCAGAACGGATTCCAAGTCCGAGATTTAACTTAAAAGGTGGGTTTCATTATTATGAGTCGAGAAAATGGCGTATAAAATATCGTTTTTTGACTGCCGGACATTTCGGTCCGGCAGCTAAACTTGTGGATTTTGCCGGTTAAACGGGCAGACCCTACATTCAATAGAAATCAGTATTATAAAATATCTTGTAGGGGCTGCAAATTATCGGACTATTCCAAGTCATGATGATACACCATACAGTTCAATGCATCAAGGCAACACACCTCCCCCGCCCTCCTCCCTCCTCCCTCCCCCCACCCTCCCCCCACCATCGTGATAAAAAAAACACCGTGACGTTTGCCAAATTTACTTGTTCATTTTACCTTCGAAGATTGTAGGTCAATGCCTACTCGGTCGCGAGCAAAATGACATGATGTCGGACTTATAATTATATAAAGCATAGGGTTATATATAGAGACCCCATATTTCGACACTTCACCCTAATATCACCGCCCACATCCCCAAAAACTTTTGTTTTGCGGGCCTGTGGTCTCACATCAAATTCAACGGCTAATAAAATGAGTGATACAGGCATAAACTGTACATGTCTGTCATAAATAACATCGATGAGACAAGATTCTTACCTTGCTGTTCAACATTTTACCGTTCAACATCTAGCAGAAGTGACCGTTTCGCGCGCGCGCAAATGTGTGACGTCAGACGAAGTGTTGTATTACTGCGCACAAAAGAATCCGTCGTCGATGTTTATACGACTTCACAAAACTATTTCAAAACTAAAGCTCAACGATGAAATCATGTATTTGAATGCTTTTATGCGTATTTTCACATACTTTAGGACAAGCAGCTAACGAATGAAGTCATAAACACTGCCTAAGGTGGGTTCACGGGAACAGCAACGGATTATTCCGTCAGGGCAATACAACAACGGAATATTCACCTACATTAACGAATTATTTCCGTTAATAGGATGGATTAATCCGTTAAAACTACCGAACGGATAATACGTTGTTGTAACGGATTATTCCGTCATGAGAATACAGCAACGGAATATTCCGTTGATGTAACGGATGAGTCCGTCAGTGCAATACAACAACGGAAGATTCCCTTACTATAACGTACTATTTCCGTTTATACAACGGATTAATCCGTTAAAACTACCTAACGGATAGCAATACGTTAAATTTTAACGGATTATTATTTTGAGTGTATGTTGTCCATGTACAAGTATTCAGACAAAGTGCTGAAATATTGTCTGAAAATTTCACGTAATTTCGCCTCGTAATTGACGCATAATGGCAATATTTACGGCCAGGGAAATTCCAGTATTGTCTTGAACCCGAATTAGTACAAACTGGCACCCCCGGTCGCCCTTGTCTCAGAGAAGTTGACATCGTGTTTTCATGCAGTCTAAGTGACGTATTGTGGATAAAACATAATTTAAACACAATTTCCTGGAAATTATAGGTCTGGTTTTAGTAAAGTGCTTTGAACGAAATCATGTCATTTAACATTATGAGGGATTGGGAACATGATTACTTTCTGCTAGTAGGCAAATTATTATAAAGGCAAATATGTGACGGAAAGTCAAAGGACATGATTGTATGGTATGAGGTTGTGGCTACCAATATTATCAGATATACAGTGCCAAAAAACAAGTCTGAAGAAGAGATGTACATGATCTGTACGTTATCTGCATTAAATCAGTTGAAGCTTCTATATATTCTATGCGAAGGGTGCATATCAAGCGCTCAGACTCCTTACAGCAATAGCTAACACGATTAACGGGAGGGGAACAGAGAAAAATTGGCCAATGCACATCTGCTACATACATGGTATCTCATGTTCTGACAAAATTACTCGGACGAACATATGGGCATACATACGAACAGATGAACGGAGAAAAAATGATTGATTTGGGGTGCATAATTAAGTGAGTGAATATTATTTAACGTCGCTTTCAACTATATTGCAGTCATATCACGATGTTGGGTCCTATTCCTTTTCACACTCGGAAACCACACAGGAAGGGTCCTATTCCTTTTCACACCCGGGAACCCCACAGGTGCCTCAGTTAGCCGCCTCTTACGACAAGCTCTCTGAGGAGCTGAGGCTTATTCTCACCATGACCTGAGGTGTGCACAACAACATCCCAGGTCAATCCCCGGAAGCGTTAGCCCCACGGGGCGGATGCATAATTAAACAGCTAATCACCGACATATGGGCATAGGTAGACGGACGGGAAAAGTAATTGATATATGCCCCTTCTGATTAGAAGGTAGAGATAATTAAACAACAAACCTCTTTTAACCTGGATGCATCGTCCACTTTTATCTCTTATTGGTCTTGCTGTTGCCATGTCGTACTTCACCAAGAGCTTGGAATCTTCATCATACCAGTCCTATGAGGCGAACAATTAAGCATGATTAAGAAGGTTCCAGACAATTTGAAAAAAACATGTCATTTTTCTTATACTTCGACAAGAGGTAGAACAAACCTTCAAAATAAAGGTCACCAGGCTTAATTTTTCATAATCTAGGAATTTATATGTTGTACTATTATGGTTTAACCCTACTCTAATATATGGGATTAGATAGGAATTCTATGAAAAATGCCTCTAATTTCATAGAACAAGCTAACATTTTCTAAGAAGTTAAAATGTCATTTTCTCCCACATGACTAAATAGTTTTCTGCAGCAATGTGAATCGGAAAATCTAATAAAAATGAGGGGTCACCAGGCTTCTCTTAAAGACAGCACTATGCCAACATGGAAAACCAAGGTCATGAGGCCAATTTAACCCTGATTTCGCTAAGTCATTTTGCCAGCGTTACTTCGTTGAGGTCGTATAACCTCGAAATTTGGCAAAACATTATCCAATTCAAAAATCCTTTTACCACTGTTCTCTTAAATGCTTATATTTTCCTTTTCTATTAAATTTCCTTTAAATATCGCCAGTTTGGTAGACGCGCAGAAACTTGCGCAGTAGACGTTCGATGGAATCTGTCTGAAACCTCCTTAAGGACCAGAACGAAAAATCTTTGCGTGACTTTTTCTTTTCCCTCTTTGTCGTTTTCATTACAAATGTAGGCCCAATTATGTCCTCTATTAACTCTATGTTGAGTGGGTATAGTCATGATAATCCAGCCACCGTTTCTATCCATTACGGGACAACTGTGTGCAGGTTCAACAGTGGGAGAGATTTTGTTGGTAACATTTGGTTGGGACGAAAACGTCCGATTCTGTGACCGTCCCGCTGTCCCTCTTGTGAATGTAATTAAGGCTGCCGCGTAAGCGTGCAGCCTTATTGGATTGGCTTGGTCTCATGGGGGCTAAAATCGCTTTGTCCGCAAGATTGCGAGTTGGGGCGTACGGTCACAGTGCCAAATGTGGCGAAGACTTTGAACTGGAAATTCGTTATAATTTAATGGTGATTAGAACTAGCGAAAAGCGCTTTTCTTCATCGAAATACACTCTGTTGACGCCGATTGTGGGATAATGGCGGCCAAATCTCGGATCAACGAGATATTGCGGTATTTCAATAAAATCGAAATCTCCCATGATACTTAGCGCAGTAATCAAGGATTCTGAAATGGCGGCGGAATTTTGTCTTCGTAAGATCCAGCTCGATAATTGTTTTTTTTTCTTTTTCTTTGCCGTTCACGGAATAAAATGAGCGAGACAGAGGAAGTAAAAAGCCAGGGAAGTTGGCAAATATGTATTTAATCCATACGAGCGCATAACGGTATGCCACATTCCTTTTGAAGCTGGAATCTGTTCCGGGTCGGGGGGCCAAAATTTTGCGACAGCAACTTTCGGTTCGAGAGCTAATCTAGGTCCAGCCAGTTGAAAAATGAATTGAGGGAGTTTTATCAACATAAAAAAAAATAGAGCTATGTATCTCTTCATAATATCCAAGAATAATATGAAGCGATTCTTGATCGTTATTTGCTGTACGGAAGAGTCTGTCGCTATTTGTTTCCATTCATGTTGTAGTTGTAATTTAAGCTGTCTAAACATCGTTCGCTCTTGTATATGTACCTCGACGGAAGATGACATTTCTGCCCATACATATCCTGATATTTCAGAGGTGTCATTAATGAAAATTTACTAGCATATCAGCGGATTTCAGGATAAAGAAATGATCAGGAAAATAATACATAGAAATTAACAGTTGACTGTACACCAAAGTCAAGTCGTTGTCTAATTAGCTATAATTAGCTAATAAACGCTGAATTGAACTATGAATTAAGGGACAATGACTTTATTGTTTTTACCCCTCGGCAATTTCGACCTGGGGTATTGTCGCCATGAACGTACGTCCGTCCGTCCGTCCGTCCGTCCGTTACAGAATTATAGGCAAAACCGCTCTAGAAACGGTACCGTGACCAAATTTTGGGAACTTATTTATCTAAGTATAAGTCAGACACCTATCGAAAATGGCTCCACTCGGCCAATATTTTACAGAGTTATGCCCCTTTACAGATTAATAATTTCTTATTTTGTGATACGTGCTTGATCAACTATATCTGCAGAACTGTTTAATACAGCTATTACATTTTGGAAACTTATTTACATAGTTGTATTCTAGAATTCAACAGAAAATTAGTCATCTAAGCTCTTATTTTACAGAGTGCACTATTATCTGATTTTGTGATACACACTTGAATGTAACCAGTTATACCTATATAATTAACCGTGTTTGTACAGCTAGCAAATTATGATGAAACTTTTTCACGTATTTGTATTCTAAATGCCTATAAAATATTGGTCGTCTCGGCCTATATTTTAAGGAGTTAGGCCCATTTTCGGATCTAATTATCTCTGATTTTGTGATATATAAGTTGAGTGTACAAGTCATATCTGCAGGCCCGTGTTCGGCACATCTACTAAATTTTGGAAACTTATTTATCTAGTTGTATTCTAGAAGCATACAAAATTCAGTGTCTCGGCTCTTAGTTTATGGAGTTATGCCCCTTTCCGGGTGTAATAATCTTGGATATGCCTAAATGTATTAACCTGTTATATCTGAAGTACTGTGTTCGATACAACTACCAAATTATTTATCTCCTCGTACGTGTAGAAGCCTACAGCAAAATTATGCCCCTTTTGTGATATTTGCTTGAATCTGCAGAAGAATGATATGCTGTAAAAAGCACAATCCTGAATGATTAGTAAATGTAGCCCAGGCCTGACCCAGGTTGTTTTTGAGCTCATTATGGGTTTTGCGAGTCTCACCCTCATGTTAATTTCCTGCTTTTGAAGGATTGTGCACACGTTGACTGACCGGAAGATTTACAAAAAAATCTGTTAATCCACTCTTAACTCGATGGGTATTTTTCACTGCAGCTGCAAGACAACATCACATGGTGCTATGTTTCCACAATGCTATTCGTTTGCTTATGTTTAGGAATACATAAATATCAATATGTTGCGTACCACATGCAACAGTTTCACCAGAAAAGGAAAACTGTTTGGTTCGTTTTTATATCTGCCAGTGTGAAACTGTTGTTGTTGCAAATAACCAGAAAAACTTGGAGAAAAAATATTTTATTCATTTTTATAGCAGACAACAGCAACCTGGAACTGCAGGTCACACTTATTTGATAATATGCAAAACCAGTGAATATTTCAATAGGGAAGATGCTTAAAAACATTTGTGAACTTTGTCAATGGTACAAAAGGTCCTACTTTAGGTCAAGATTTTCTTTTAAATTTGAGTTCAGTACCATGTTTATCATTTTATAATATCCAGCTTTTATAAAATATTATTACACGTCATCCATGTAATCATTATGTAAGCAATACATTGCATAGGGTGCTCGAATCGTATGACAAAACTTTCCTCAACTTGAACTGCAGCGATACATTCATTATAATTATATAGTATTGGGGTCCGTCCGTGTGTCCACACTCCAGATCATCGTAAGAATAGGTCTCAGCTCATCAGAGCTTGTCGTAAGAGACGACTAACTGGGGCACCCATGGAGAATATGACCCTTCCTGTGTGGTTTCCCGGTGTGAAGAGGAATAGGAACCAAACATAGTGATATGACTGACATGACTGAAATAGGGTTGAAAGCGACGTTAAATCATATTCACTCACTCGCTCACCGCAAGATCTCTCTTGGGCTTGTCTTTAACGGTGATCCACTAGACTCTGACAGTAACTTTTGAAAACCTGAACGGATCCTTTTCAAATTAACTTGCCACAGGATCTCACTCGAGATTACTTTCCATGCTGAGTACTTAATATTAAGGTTCCAAGCTAAATGAGTAGTTTCAATGTCGGTGGACTTCAAATGCTCTGCTTTTCATTAAAATTTTCTCTGAACCACCAAATTAGTTTTAATTATTAAAGTATTGTACTTTGTACGTTTTTTCCTGTTATGACTGACAAAGGTAAATGAAGCATTATACATAACACAGCACTATACACATGACCCAATTTTGTCAAATAGGAAAAACTATGTATTTCTGCAGCTTACACTCGAACATCAAAGCCATAAAATGCACGCAGATAACGGCAGCCTTCCGAAGTCCACGAGTTCTAGTTTTCATACGGATCAAAATCGATTCATTTATGACGGCCGTCTCTTCCTTATAGCTCTATCATTTTCGTACATTCAAAATTACCCGATCAGAACTACTGGAATGAATTCAACAGCGCATGTGCTTGATGACTTCACATTATATATGTGAAGTTCTAGGCAAAAGGGTGCACTGCTTATAAAGGTATCAGTTTATGAGACCGCATATCTTATATAAATAAACATGGCGACCAAAACATCATGACCCTGTTTTTGATATGACGAAAGAAACCCTGATCTCGTTATATTGTTTTCATAGCAAAATTAGAATCCTAACTGAAAAATCCTTTGTTCTCATCTATTAACGTTCTCATTGTATTGACTTTCTTCCATTGTTTTAATAACAGCAATAATAGCATTGTATTCATAAAGAAGATAAATTAATTCTAGGATTAACCCTGATGTCCCATCACTTTAACCTGGGATTCATACTTCTACTAATCTTGCCCAGTACGCCCATTCTTCCACTACTCAAGTGTTAAAGATCATTAAAAGTAATATCCAGTCATGATGCATCTCTTATATACGTTAGCATGAGAGAAGAATGAACTTATTCATTTCAATTACCGATGTTTAAGGCTGAATTGTCCCTCGACAATATAACCCCCCACCCCCATCCCGCACCCACCCGGCATGTATTTTTCCTGGTCAGGGCAGCGGACAGATGCGACTGTGAATATCGACTCGTAACCAAAGGGGCTATACACGTTGTAGTAGCGTTAAATATGGGACATTACCATGAAGGGTGAGCAACGGCCAACAGCTCCTTTCTTATTATGGAGGTTGACAAAACCGGCATGTCCTTCTGTTGCTCCGAAAAACTCCATGATACGAGGAAGCCGGAAACGTCTCTGAATCTCATCCCAGATATCTGGTCTCAGGCCACTCCCGTACGCCACTCTGATATTGTGGACGCCATCTTTCGGGTTCTGTAATATATTTTATTTAGATTACAATATACACCAAGTCAGAATAATTGAGAGAGTGTTGAGGAAAGAAATCAGTCGTGTTCCAGAGGACGAAAGAGAGATTACCATTCAAAAGTTGGTCACAAAATATAAAATACATAACCCCAAGAGCAGCCTGAGTTTTGTACCATATCTGTTGCCACAAGGGGAAGATAAATTTCCTCTACATGATGACTGTACATGGATAGTCGCACATATCCAGCTAATCATAAAGTGGTTAGTTTTTTCGCCGCTATATGGCTGAAATAGTGCGGAATGCTACGTTAAACCTCAACTCTCTCTCTCTCCCTATAAACTACCTAATATTCAATTGTCCCATTGCTGACACCAGGTGTTGATCGCGTGCACAGAATGTGGAATCTTATAAAATATATACTATAAACCATTTGCTGAAATTTCGTAAGTTCTATTCAGTGGAACGAGCTGTCCCATGATTAATGTACAATTGAAGATCAGATTTATTGGAAACGGCAGATCATCTGTAAACCATTGTATCCACTCACCACTGGCTGTGCGTGAAGATATCTCAGCAGCTCCCCCATATACTGTATGACGGTGACACGATGTCTGCGACAATCCTCCCAAAAGTGTGTTGCTGAAAACTTCCTACTTAACACCATTGTGGCACCTGTTCCAAAGATAAACGGAATATAGTCTTGACTGCTTCATGAAATATTGTCCACCATTTCCCTATCGCAGGAATCTAGCTTGTGATATCTAATTTTTGTCTGCTTACGTTTTCGTGCTGATATTGTCGTACGGAAAGGTCGAAAATTCGTCATGGCTGTCGGCCGGCTACAGAATGCTGGAGCTGATGCCAGCATTCTATAATGGTACAATATATAATACGAAATGACGATGGGAATACAGAATGACAATCCCTCGCATCGAGTCAAATAAATTCCATGAGATGATAGTCTGACTATACTGTTATTGTACACAAAGAGCCTACAATGACTGCAGTTCCCGAACTCGAGCAGTTGAGTGCCCCGACTGCTGAAATGTTATACGACCAACCGATCGAGAAAACGTGCATAGATTCTGTCGTGTACTTGTGAAAGATGTAACATAGTTACAAGTGTGAATTTTCAGGATAAACAGTGCGAATCAACAGACAACATTCGGCAACTAAGAATTTGCATAGTGATTTAGTAAATTTCAAACTTTGCAGAGCCAAAGATTCCACATGTTTGTACAGTCAAATAAGAGTGTGTCACTACAAGATTGTGTGTGAGCCAAAACAGTAACAGCACGCAAAATCATTGAATTTTGTAGAAACATACCCACACGACAGGCCTCCTTTGACCGCCTTCAGCGTCACAAGCGGTTCTGAAGGGATATGTTTCCAAGTGGATGGTGACGTTGCCTTTGCCGTTTGAATTTCTAAATGATATATGGCCCTGTGTATCTATCAGTGAGCACCCTTTGTTTCTTTTCACGAAAATACTATTACTGACTCTGCATAGATCTTCCATCATGTCCATAGCAGTCGTTACTTACCACAGTCGTAGCACACAGGTATGATGGCCGAGAGGGGCCATCGCACTTCGCCCTCAAGAAGTATGGGGCGAAGTCGCGATAGTACGAAGACGCGAAGCGATAATGCGAAGTCGCGAAGTCGCGAAGCGATATTGCGAAGTCGCGAAGCGATAATGCGAAGACGCGAAGCGATATTGCGAAGTCGCGAAGCGATAACGCGAAGACGCGAAGCGATAACGCGAAGCGATAATGCGAAGACGCGAAGCGATAGTGCGAAGTCGCGAAGCGATAGTACGAAGCGAAGCGCGAAGTCGCGAAGTCGAGAAGCGATAGTACGAAGCGAAGCGCGAAGTCGCGAAGTCGAGAAGCGATGCGCGAAGTCGCGAAGCGATGCGCGAAGTCGGGAAGCGATGCGCGAAGTCGCGAAGCGATGCGCGAAGTCGCGAAGCGATACGCGAAGTCGCGAAGCGATACGCGAAGTGGTATGAAAGAAATCACTGCGCATGTCACGCTCAATTCGGAAAGAGGCTTCACTCAGCACTGTTGATATCGGTTGACTGTCGAATTTCAGGTATAATTTCAAATTTATCACATTAATATTGATTGCCCACACTTACCCTCTTTCATGTTTACTAGGAAATATTTTAGTTACAATACATCGAAAATGAATAGCGTTTTACCAGGAAATATTGCACTAACCACACACCAATATAGATAGGGATTTACTGGGAAATGCTATTGTATAACCATAAGCCAAATATATTGATTTACTAGGGACTGGAGAGAACTACGAGAGTATTGAATGATGGGTACTCTCTGCTTTGCTGGTATACATTTGCATATACTACTTCTGTAGTCATTGTTTTCCCATGCTATTGTACCAGACGGGTGTAGCACGGTATATACAACTGTAGCCGTTGTATTGCCACAATGAAACACACGTTCCTGTCATTTTATTGAAATTGTCATGAATGAAATGCAAGAACAATATTTCTAGGTAGTAAACTGAGTATTCTCAGCTGACTATGCGGACTATAATCGAGTGTCTACTCATAATTTATTACATGCAAAGAAAATATAACCGTGTTTGAATGTTCTACATTATACGACATATATGATATATCATGAAACACATTAAAAAAAACTGTATATTTTGTTTTGTATTTCTTCTTGTTTTATCTCAAGATATAACTTGTTAACAGAAAAAATACAGAACAACCCATAAACACAATCTGTAGATGAGGAGTATCATTAAATAGCTTAATTTATACGAAAATGACCAGATTGCCATTTCCAGCAAACTAGGATCGATTGTAGTAAACAGGCTGGTTACTGCATTGAATTATCCATCTCACCCGCCCACACTTACCCTCTTTCACCCTTAAGTCGCGGTCTGGGGATATTTACTTCTGGAAATAAAGGTTCAGTAACTATAATACGAAGCTGTAGAAACTGTGAAATTTAACAGTTCACTTTATTAGCTTTGCAACTGGGAATATATATGAAATTCAGGATAAGAAATCAAACAATGAGAATGTGGGGGTGGGAAAATAAGCCCTGCATTCAGTTGTATCCTGTAAATGGAGAGGAAATCAATCTGTTAATGGTTGAAATACATTTAGGAAAATAGATGTTTGCGTAAACATAGCCATTATAGCAATTTAACTCTCATTGTGGTACAACAGCAATCAATATTAATGTGATAAATTTGAAATTATACATGAAATTCGACAGTCAACCGATATCAACAGTGCTGAGTGAAGCCTCGTTCCGAATTGAGCGTGCCAGGCGCAGTGATTTCTTTCATACCACTTCGCGTATCGCTTCGCGACTTCGCGACTTCGCAACTTCGCAACTTCGCGTATCGCTTCGCGACTTCGCGTATCGCTTCGCGACTTCGCGCATCGCTTCGCGACTTCGCGCTTCGCTTCGTACTATCGCTTCGCGACTTCGCACTATCGCTTCGCGTCTTCGCGTTATCGCTTAGCGTCTTCGCGTTATCGCTTCGCGACTTCGCAATATCGCTTCGAGTCTTCGCATTATCGCTTCGCGACTTCGCAATATCGCTTCGCGACTTCGCGTATCGCTTCGCGACTTCGCATTATCGCTTCGCGTCTTCGTACTATCGCGACTTCGCCCCATACTTCTTGAGGGCGAAGTGCGATGGCCCCTCTCGGCCATCATACACAGGTGCTTCTATCTACCGTTCTATGTTCCACCCCCAACCCTATACTATATCAAGGTCTATCAACTTGTTTCGAGAAAATGGCGCCAAGTTCAACGGCTGGAAAACACGTCTTCGTCCAGTCCAAATAAACACGTATCTGTCTTACCTCGCTGTCGGCAGCGCTCTGGTATAATCCAAAATGCTTATCTACGGCGATAAAATTACATTCGCTTCCAGAGTTAGATACAGGGTCTCACAGCGTCCTTAAAAAGGACACAACTATAAAATCAAATGACCATTTTTCCACAAAATCAAATGACTTTATTTTAGAAAACTCATAGATTAAAGTGAATATCAGGGGCAAAAGGCACAGTAGTTTGTGTAAAACACCCAAAGAACACAAACTGACAATGTTTTGGCATGTTCAACACCATTTGAGTGATATTAGCCATTTTGCAAAATTAGTTTTTTCAAATAACGACAAAGCTATTTTCAAACAAGGACTTTGGCGAAAATCCTGCATCTAACCCTGGCTTCACTTTCCACGGTAAAAACATTACTTTAACGACGACCGCACAAACCAAATCAAGCCGTACAGGTGGAAGTGCTATTCTGTTCAACCGCAAACTCCGAACAGCGCATGTCAGCTGAACGACTATCGTCTAGCTACGGTTGAATAGAATAGCACTTCCGCCTGTACGGCTTGATTTGGTTTGTGCGGTCGTCGTTAAAGTAATGTTTTTACCGTGGAAAGTGAAGCGAATGTAATTGTATCGCCATAGATAAGCATTTTGGATTATACCAGAGCGCTGTTGACAGCGAGGTAAGACAGATACGTGTTTATTTGGACTGGACGAAGACGTCTTTTCCAGCCGTTGAACTTGGCGCCATTTTCTCGAAACAAGTTGATAGGCCTTGATATAGTATAGGGTTGGGGGTGGAACATAGAACGGTAGATAGAAACACCTGTGTCGTAGCAAGTAGCTCACAAGTACGGCTGAACCCTCCGTTCTCCGAACACTAACATTAACAGCAATCAACTTTAAAGCAATGAGCACTCCTATCACGCCCTATCAGGCATTCATTACGTTCTGCTTCGCGCCTCTCCATTTGGCGCTGTCGGGGTCGCACGGACTCAACCCCCAAACAGGGTTATCTCCCCTTCTGCCAGTCGATTAACCCTGCCCTCAGTCAATTATACAGGGCGAAAACACGCCCTGGCAGTCTCTGCACAGTGGGTCTTCACCATGCCATGTAGGCTTTGGCGAAGATTAAAAGTGGGAGATTATCCGAACTGCTCTGTATCGATCGCAACAACTTGAATTAACCAAAATTAATCAACTGCAGCACATCTGGGAGATTTGGCAGACAAAAGACAACAAACAATAGGTGACTACCGGTAATTAAAGAACTGTTCATCTCTTTACAGCAACAACAACATTAGGCCTACATCAAGGCTAACAGTCGTTTGTTTGGAAAAAAAAATCAGCGATGCTTGTTTTGTCGGAATCAAATGGTCCCGCACATTCACATCTGCAAAATTATATATCCTTGTATTTAGTACGTGGAAAAGGAGTGTTTTTGGCTGGTAAAATTCAGGTTTCGTGAAATGATGTTTTGGTACATGGGTATATGTAAATTGACTGAGGGCAGGGTCGATCGACTGGCAGGCGGGGGATAACCCTGTTTGGAGGTTGGCACGAGGTCATCCTTTGTCACGGTAAACCAATATGGCGACCGATTAACTGAGCGCATTGATTTCAGTCATGACTCACTGATATCTTTCTACATCATATAATATATCAAAACTCTGCCTCGAAACCAAGTAACATTGACAGTTTTAAATATATTTAATAACTGGTGGTATGTTTCAAGATGAATAAAAATTTTGTGATAAATACAACACTTAGTTGACACAGTTAGTTGAACCTGCAAGAACGCCATAGAAAATGGCGAGACCCCTACAGGGCGATTCCACCAATTATGAGCCCAAGACATGGAAATTTTATAGAACTGGTAGCAAGTTGTCTTTGTGAATTTATTTCACATAGGTCTTTATACTACCTGATTCAAAGAGGAATTTTCAGAAGTGAGTCTATGGTAAATGTTGGAACTGTGCGAAGTTCGGGCAAAATTTTGACATATTAAATGTCAAAGGACTGGGATTTTGTAATTTTGCCCAGATATATCACAATTTGGTGAAAAGAAATTTTCTTTTCATGAAAGATAATCATTGTTAGTATAAACTAATTATTTGTCTTAGTTTCAACATTTCCTTCAGTATTTTCTCTTGTTCATCAATACAAAAGCTGTGTTACGTGCGTGACAATCGAATAGCTGAAAAAGTCATCTTTCTTTTCCTTATGCTACAGTTTCAAGCATGAATTGGTCAAAATTTGTTTCCTCTAACTTTGGCTTCATAATAATTCAATTTCATGAACATTCAGGCATGATAAGTGATACGATTGACATGTTTTATATCCGTCACACACGTAACATGTGCGTTACGTGTGTGACATGAGATTCTTTTCTATATTTTTGTGAAGAAATCCCACAGTGAAGTGAAAAAAAACATCTTCTTGATAAAAGTTAGGGAGCATATTCTCATAGCATGTCCTTAGCTTAATGTTTCAACCAGTATTCCCTTTCATCCGCGGACAGAAACTTTTTGGCGTAACGTGCGTGACATTGAATAAGTGTGAAGATTTGGAAATTTACAATCATGCCTCATTTTCCAAAGTAAATAACTCAAGATTTGTATATATCAGCTTCTACTTCAGGTCTGGTTAAGTATTTAATTTCATAAAATAAGGCTCAAGTTAGAGGATAGCCATTTTGCATATTATATATATATGTCACGTACGTAACGCATGTGTTACGTGCGTGACATTACGTAATATGTTTGTAATCATCCTCTGCAACGTCAAACTGCATTTTTATAATAATAATAAAAGGATATGTGCACTCGAAATGAGTACTGTATCGATATATTTCATAGTTTGCCATTAAAACTATGCCTCATTTAGCTTTGTTTTTCCACCTGATCACTGAAGTAGACCGTTACATCATTCTTATTGAGGATTCTGGTTATCACGGTTATTCAACAAGATGTCACCGACTGCCAATTGAAAGTTTTGACATCCTTTTAAAATAGGCTGGTGTTTTGTCCACAGCTTGTGTCTTGAGAGGGTCCTCATCATGTGGCTGAAGCAGTGACCCAACTGTCATGTATAGTGAACCTCAGCTGGACTGGAGAGAACTATGTTCTCTACTAGTTCGCACATGTATTTGGAAATGTATGACAATGTGACTATGTAACAGATAAATTGAATCTGATATGGCGATTAAAATATCACATGTGAACACATATATGTCAATTTAGTGTGAATATCAGGCAATCCAGGCACTGCAAAAACACAAACTTTGCATGCCTTTTTGTAGGTCTTCCTATAATTTCACTATGCTGTATATTACTGTAAATTTGTTTGCCAAGATTTAGTATTTGACATGTAATAAGCTGTGCAATTCAGTTTCATCTGTTGTCACAAGATCTCCTGGCACTGGCTTGACCCACCAGACCAGTTTGCACTGCACTTTCACGTAACGCCAGGCTGTCACGCACGTAACGGCACCATTTATTTGGTCCAGTCAATACTTTGATTAAGATAGTTAAGATATTGTTTGTATGATTTTTTTTTTTTTTTTTTTATATATGATATTGCTTGTTTTTTGTTTTGTTTTGTTTTTGAATGAGTAGACTATGTCTAAAATTTTACATTCTGTACGTCACGCACGTAACGCTGCGTTTGATGCTGCTTAGATCTCCTGTTTACCATAGATGATTAACTTTGACCACATATACAAACAGCAATGATAGCATTTAGAGCAGAGGCATCAGTGGAGAAATGGCTGCCTGAAAGCAGTTATAATGAATAACTTAACCCTATCAGGCCTGGGGGCCATTATGACCCCCCCCCCCCCAACCTCTTTTAGCAAACTTTCTAAGCTATCTCTGGAACGACACAAAATGAGTGTCGATACTCCGTGACTTTGTATTTTATCATATTAGGGGCATTTTAACCTATTTGCATAACCCTCCAAGCAGAGGAATCTATGGGTAAATTCAAAAATGGCGACCATGTCGGGTACCAGACAAGTAATATTTTCGTCATTTTTCTTCAAAATTCCTGCTCTTCCGCGAGGAAAAGTGGACAAAAAATAGTTTATTACACATCCGACTATAATTCACTAATTAATTATGCAGTTTTTGCGAAGAAATTACATAATTAAAAAATTCGAGAAATCTGACAGAAAAATCTCCCAAAAATGCCTTTTTGACGTCACTATTTTCTATTAAAGTGTGTCTCATGAGTACAGTGTGGTAAGTTTAGGTCCAAAAAAGCCCAGGTCACATAGGGTTAAAGAAATTTCAGAATATTCTTGCGTCATCGTGTGTTCAGCCATACATAGTTTTCCAGTGAAGTTTGCCATATATACGTACACCATACACTGCAATATAATTATGTGGAATTGAAAGCCACAGCGTTACAACGAAGACAGTTGGCATAGCATACCAACGTTGCAACAACTTTAATATTAGGTTTCACGCAAACGTCGTAATGCCAGCCATTTTACTCATGAATTAACGTTGAAAAGACGTCAGACGACGGCTAACAACGAAATATCGACATTGTATAGACGTTTGTATGGTCATGTTTGAATCACGTTAGAATTCTGACGTTAATAAAACTAATATTAACCTTGTTCTAATATTGGTGTGAAATCTAGGATAAAATAACCAAAGCAGTCCGTCCATAGTTACCGTTGGCGATGACGTTGAATAGTCCCAAGTAGAGTGCTGCTGAATGATACAGCGGTAAACACGTATACACAACATCGTCGGCTGACAGATTGGCATGTGCACGTAATGTACCTGCAATCACCTGGGCCTTCACCTGAGACATCAAAGCTGGCTTCGGCATACCTTAAAACAGAAAAGTACCTTTCGCCTTTATTCATTATAACTAGGGGTAGATAAAACCTTGATCATCTGAAAATTCAAGGCAAGTCATTACTGTCGCAAACACTCATAATTTTCTTTTTACAATATTGCAACTATAGAACGATACTGCGATGCACCGTTGGAGTTCTAAGTAAATCTGGGATGGTTGAGCAGATATGAGAACATGAAGAAGAATGCAGTGTACATACTGTACAAACTGTTGTTTAACTGCAACCTGTAACCATCTTGGTCATCTACACGCGGTAAGACTGACGCTGGAATTGTGTGTATTTATTTTCAGCCGACTTTCGGCAACTGCAAGAGGGAATTTCCAGAAATCAATACCACGTGACTTCATCAGCCAATCAGCTGAAGTCTACCGACGCAACCCCAACATAACCCGCCATTTTCGAGCCCTGTGATGTCCTACTTGTTCAAAATTACAGATCTACCACACCTCTTGGGTGATACGAAAGTTATTCATACCGATATATTTTGTAAGCCCAGGCAATATCTGTTTCCGAAGTGGTATGAAAACCTGTAATTTATCGGATTTCTCGAGTCTGTTCTCCGCCGGATGAAGGCCGAACAGAATCCAGTAAAGTACCGAATATCTTATGGATGGCGAATTGTACGCAAATGGTTTAACTGGTGTTACAACTTTCTAGCTTTACCAGGACAAACCTGCAACACACTGGATCAGGTATATAGAGGTAAAAAATCATCGACTTGACAATTGGAATGTAAGGGTTTGGTTGCTGAGGGCCGTGAGAGATTTGATTGAATCAACACAATTACTCTTCATACTTATTAAAGGTACACTGTTTCTGAATCAACAATACCCCAGTTTCCGTCACTTCATTACCTGTTGTACCAGACGTGTATACATAACATAGAGGGTCGAAATCCTGTAGGTTCCTGAACGACTTCTCTATCCTTGAGCTCGGCATGGCATCCATCAACTCTTGGAGTGAGAAACAGTTGACATATTCATGTAACCTGTTGGATGGCATGGAGTGGACGTATATTGGTACGTGAGTGATCTCCCCCTTAACTTCATCAAGGGCTGAAATAAGATCCTTATCTGCAAACCAGAGAACATCTCTATCACCATTTCAATATCTCACCGATCTTCCACAAGCAGTCAGCGGATGATCAAGTAAATTGTGATATGAACAATTGTCTTCATGATTTGCATATCCCTCCGAGCAGAGGAACATGCATGGATAAATTAAAAATTGTTCCTCTGAGATTTCATGGCTCTCATAGTGCTCGCATTCTCATTTCAGTAAATCGCTGGCATCCATTCAAATTAGGGCGGTCAGTGTTGTATAAGGAATATCTAGTTACATATTTGTGATATGATGTCTAGCTAGAGAATATACAAATGTTTTAAGATTTTTAATGCTGATGCCTGTCTTCATGTCCCTGAGCCAATGCCACTTAAAACTGCATCATCTGCCAGTAGGAGTTAAAAAACCTATTCAGGAAATAATTTGGGAATCAAGTAACCAATATTCAGTTCACTTTTCCTTGATATACTTACGGGTGTGAAATGCCTATGAGTAATAAAAGTAAATTAAAACCGCAAGCGGCAACACGGGTTTCAAGCTTTGGCCATGACCTTGGCATTTGAACTAAATATAAATATTTCTCTTGGAACCACATGGATAACTGCCCAGTAAAGTGTTAAAGTGCTCGGTGAACCAAACCTGTAAGGTATATTCAAGGTGCAATGTGTTGAATTCAGTGGGGTAATCATTGGCTTCTTTGGCATTATATCGGCAAGAAGTCTGTGAAGTTTTGAGAAGTTTGGTGAATAATACCTCAAGATAAAGCACACTAAGACGAGATTTGACCTTGACATTTGACCTAAAAGTAAATAGTTCTCTGTAAGATCACATGGATAACTCACCTGTCAATTTTGGAGGTATTTGCTGAATCAGAACTCAAGATACAAAATGGATAATTTAGATTCAGTTTCGCGGTACTGTGACCTTGACCTTCGATCTATTGAGCTCAATATCATTTCCGTGAGAGCTATTTTCCAAGTATATCTTCAGTACGAATTTGAGGTGAATTGACTGAATTTTTTTTAAGTTATTCTGGTAACAAGAATTTGTGACACACGCACACACGGACAAACAGAAATTCTACAATCTCAGACCGGGATCTGGTAGGAAGTAACAATATACATTGAAAAATTCAGACTGTTTATTTTTACCATTTGGGATAGTCTGTATGCATAGCTTGTATAATTTGTATGCATGGATTTATTTGCATCCCAGTGTACTGAAAAGGCGCAAAGGACAGTAGTCAAGTAACATGACTCTGATTTTATTATTAGAAGTCATGCCGTACGATCCAAGGCGCTTCACTGACGAAAATAAACATCAGAAAGCAGACCAGAGATTCACATCCACACATCCCAAAGTCCATCCGGGTTCGTGATACACCAAAAATATCAGCCAAAAACACTTACTTGCATTCCAAATACAGCCGAGAAAATCCCAGTCAAGAACTGTAAACATCTCCACTATATTGGTACAAGAGCTTTTCCAAAAATTATACCCACCCTCCTATTGAATGGTCCGTAATTACCCCTGAAATTTTGTTTTTTTAAATCAAAATATAGAAGTTTATATTTCCATCAACACCTATCTTGAATTCCACATTATAAAGTACCAAAAATGAATAGAACAGAATTTAAACTAAATAGTTTGTGGGGAAACTCGTCCTTAGGCTGTATTTGGAATGCAAGTAAGTGTTTCTGGCTGATAGCTTTGATGTATCACGAACTCGGATCAACCATACATTATGACAGTGGGAATAGGGATGTGTGGATGTGAATTTCTGGTCTACTTTCTGACGTTCTATTTTCGTCAGCGCATGCATTGCGCATCCCATAGAACTAATATATGGCAAGCCAAAGTGCTTTTTATTCCGAATTTCCGATATCGGGAATTGAATTCCCGATATCGGAAATTGCAATTCCCGATATCGGAAATAGAATTTCCGATATCGGAAATTCAGTGACAATTTTCGATATCGGAAATAGAATTTCCCATATCGGGAATTCAATTTCCGATATCGGAAATAGAATTTTCCATATCGGAAATTGTCACCGAATTTCCGATATCGAAAATGAAAGCTCTGGAAGCTTTACAAAACCTAGGGGTGCATTCCACACCTAAATGATGTGCGGCTAAAACAAGATCTTCGGCCATAAATAGATGTAAAATCTTCAACAAAAACCTTGTACCAGTATATATTTTCTAAATGAGCACACTCGTGTCATAATTTCAGGAGACTTGTGAGCTATTGAAATTGAACAGAAAAGACGTGCAATCCTCCTTAACCCTTCTTCAACTTTTCTGAAAAACTCCATAAAATATATGAAAATGTGTCAAATTCTACCCGCAATCCAGCGAAAACGTATGAAATGATTTTCTTGTTATGTATGTTAAAGTGTTTCCCGTCCAAAGGACAATTTAAAATGGCGAAAAAAACAGGGGGTCGACCTACTCGTTTTTTGCAAAATTTTATCGCCATAAAGGAATCATCATTTTCGCTTCCCGAAAAAGTGCGGATTTTGGTCCGCCAGATATTCAATTCCGGACACGATTAACTCTGTAGTGGCGAGTGGGTGCGATCAACAAGCAATTGTTATATCCTCGTTTGGAGAAATGGTTACGTCCAGCAGGGTGATACTAAAGATATCAGTTAGTAGAAAGGTAAGAAGAAAATTTTACCTTGCTGTCAACATCGGGCGACCTTCCTTATTATAAAATTAGGGAGGGAGCACATTGTACGAAACCGTGGCAAGTGTGGAGTGCACCCTAGAGTTGCAATTTCCGATATCGGGAATTCAGTGACAATTGAATTTCCGATAACGAGAATTGAATTTCCGATATCGGGAATTGTTCCCGAATTTCCGATATCGGAAATTGCAATTCCCGATATCGGAAATTCAATTTCCGATATCGAAAATTCTAATTTCCGATATCGGGAATTGCAATTTCCGATATCGAGAATTCAATTTCCGATATCGGAAATTGAAGGTCATGAATTTCCGATATCGGAAATTTCAATTCCGATATCGCCAATTTTAATTCCGATATCGGGAATTCAATTTCCGATATCGGAAATTCTCGAATAAAAAGCACTTTGGCTTGCCATACTAATAGACCCTTGTAAATTGTTAACTGTACGAGCTGATAAAACTTTGCTAACAACAGGTGTTTTCGTCAGGGTAGAAAAATCAGTGTGCCTCCATAAACTGTTGAATATCCTGTATACTTACTTGTATGACTGATATTTGGAGTACCGTATCGCGGTTAAATGAGCCGATGCATGTACCGGGTAACACAAATTCCTATGAATTCGACGGTAATATGTATTACTGTTCAGATATTGCTACCAATTAGAATTAGTTCAACACTTACTAAGCCCTATGTATTTAAAAGTAATTATTGGAATCAGGAAATTCTTTATTGATGTTGTTTATCTAATGAATGATAGATGTGATGCTTTTATTCCGCTGTTCTCACTTCTCACAACCTCTGTATATACATTCTCCAATGTCTCTATAAACAGGCGCGGCAGCGACTTGAATATTGGCGGTGGAAGGGGGGATTGGGTGCTGACGGGGTGGACAGGGAGGGGCCTCAGACGCCCCCCCCCCCGAAAATTTTTGAATTTTAGACTTGATTTAACGCACTTTGGCGCTACTGAGAACTTTGAAAGGGATAGCATATCTCGCAATGAAACGGAGTCGTAAGAACTAAAAAAGGAAATCCAATCGGCGTTCTTTGATGATATTTCCCACACGTTGCTTCGAAATTGATTAGACAGAACAAACTTCATGGAGAAGATGAGACATGATCGCATATTCCGGTGTTTCAAATGTAAACACGGTCAATACTTGATGTGATCGGAGGGGCCGATCCCCCGGAACTTTTGGAATTTCAGACGGTTGTCTACACATATCTCACCCATTTCTAGGCACGTCAGTTACAATTATTGGGGGCAAGGTGGTCCTTGGTCACCCCTCTTTTCATATAGGTGCACACACCTCCCACCCCACCTGGTTCCGCCGCGCCTGATATATTCTGTCCTATATATACTCAAAACATAGGGAAACACAATTTGGACAATGGCTAGCTATGGCTACTGAATGTCTAATCTGAAGCGATATATATATGGATTGTACATATCTCCTCAACAAGTCCTGTCTCCATTGACATGATAAGTCTATCAACTATATATGTGTATAGCAGGAAAACACAGTTTAGACGATGGGTTGCTACTGAATGTTGGAACTGCATGATTACATTTGTTTAACCCTGGAACACAACATGAATGTGGAATAAGGTGTTTAATTTCCTTTTGCTCTCAGGAAGAGACAATTGCTTTTATACTACAGATAGATGGATGGATTAAATCTAAGGCTATCTGTATACGGCACTCTATGTACATGTAGCTCTTTGACACCTGAAAGTATATGGCATAGTAAGTTACACGATTAATAGTTGGCCTCTATTGGGACCTGCACACCGTATGCAATAAACATAGCATTCCACAGATATCCGAATGCTTTCTGTCCTGAACCCGCTATTAATTGAGATTGTCCATGACAGTTTGTTTATCCATGAAAATAAACACTTCAAGGACAAAATTGTACCTTCCTGTGAAAAATATGGCAGTACGTAATATGTCAAATTCAAACTTTTGGCCAAAAGTGTCATCTACTGGCGTTACCATGGTAGCAGAAGTAATTTTCGGCCTCGAAATAATTATTTTTGACATCGCGGTGTTCGATAACATAAATATATCCACTTCCCCCGTCAAAATGCGTTGCATGAAAATCCGATGATTTTGGTTGGTCGATGCCAGCCATATTTATTTATATGGACTCCAAATGGTCCAGTTTAAGAGACCTTGGCCCATCGATCATGTATGTCAAGTTTCACGTTGATCGGTTAAACGGTTTCGGAGGAGTGGATCTTAGGTTTTGACATACATCCAAGATGGCCGCTGGGGCTTTGGGCCAATCGGCTTCATTTAGAAGAGGTGCATTACATCCCATTGGCTTTAATAAGTTTAAACTTCAAAGGTTCAGCGGCATGGGCCGTGTGCTGGTCAAGAAATTTGGCAGAAAGTAAAATAATAATGATAATATCAATATTAAGGAGGCTTCCAGCCAACGGCACGGAACCCTAATTAAGTGATTACCTCCACTACATATCACGGCTTTGGCATCACACGCATTGAGGCAATGTAGTAGAGCTTTATGCCTCAGATTATAGTTGATCATACTCAAAGGTATACCCAGCTTCTGTAAACCTGCAAATACCAATGGAAAGGGTTACGGTTGATGACTTCCGTTTATAAAAAAATCGCCTGTATATAACACGAATGCAGGAATATGGAGAGCTGAAACTTCCTCATATATTGTAAATAATATTTCGGGTAAATTCTGAATGACGACCAAGAGGTGTCCGATTACATTGAAAATAAGTATATAATATCAAAAGTTTCATGTGGCAAATGTGCAGAGAACATCTTTTGTCCCTTCGAACACGAGCTTGGATGAACCCCTTATACACCAAGGCCTGGTAGGGTTAACATACAATCGTGCTTGTATGATAAACCAGATTGTATGATAACGTGGGTTATCCCTCATATAACAATAATACAAATTTTCTCTTGAAAAATGGACGATGTTATTTTGCTATTATTAGACGATCCATATGTATTATCAAACTTAGTATAGCAGTTACTTGTAGTTAATAGTGAAATTCCCTTTTCCTGCACCCAGGCTGGGGACACCCATACTCGACCTGGCCGGATATTCGCCTAGGCCTCTAAATCGCTTACAGTATATAATACAATAGTTATAATTATCAGAATAGTTTATTTATAAAATAGTGGAAAGGCAATTACCTAATAATGTCCAGACAAAATCGGGACCGTTTTGCATGAACATTGCTACTATGTCTCCTTTCTTTAGATTCCAAGTTTGCGCCACCCGAGCGATCTTGTTCGCCTCCTCCTCCACCCTCCCGTATGTGAATATCGTGTCGTTATAAATCAGAAAGTATTTGTCCGGATCCTTGTCAACGGCTGCTTCGAACAAATCAATTAGGTAGGTTCCTGACTCAACACGATCCTTGAATATTTTCATTAACCGATTATTAACTTTAATTTGGTCGAAATCCAATGTCAGCCAAGGGAAGAAAGCTTTGTAGACCGCATACGAGGTTCCCACGGCCGCCAGGGTGCCAACGGCTAGTTTGTCGTACATTATTCGGGTCGGAATTGGTGTTGAACCTGCCAAGAAGAAAATAGCAGAGCGTTGGATAGCCAAATCGGTAGAAACCAAGTAGTACAAATATCTACAAGTAAAAGCCATATTCACGATTTGTTGCAAAGTCCTGGTAGAAATCAATAGTCACAGTACCAGTTTATTTTCTTCCATTTACATAAATGTACATCGAGAAGATACAAATTCGTTTGGAGAAAAAAATACTAAGTCATCGAACTCAACTTTGAGCTGGTAACTTAATTTTTCAATTTGGAAACATAATACAAAAAATAATAATTGTACGAGTGTGCTCTCATCATCCGAACGCATGACACGATCATGCGTAGAAACTTCTGCTCGTAGCCATGCGGTAACGGGTGATATCTGAGTGTATTAGGGCGTTTCCCAAATGGTCACATCCGATTGGTCCCGTTAGCTCCGACATCGGCGCAATCACATTCATAAAACGAAGACACACCTCCAGAAAGCGATCGACTGAAATGATCCCTTGGTGGGCCTCGGAGTGCCCCCATCACAAAATAAAAAGCATATCATTTTCCTGTGAACTGTCGCCAATTTAATTTTTTACAAATATGCCGCTTGTAAAACGATTTTTCTTAAGGAATACAAAGAAGCATGCTCCATTAGAGTGAGAAATAAAATAGCTAATTCGCACAACTTCGGTTTGGTCTCCAGCATGTCGAGCACTTAAGTGAAATTGACATGTCTGAGATTTCCAGGTCAAAGTATTTGAATACGGACAATTTCATTGGCTCGTTTAAATGAAGCGGACGTGCGACTTGATGCTTGGAGAAGCTGACATCGGGCGAAATACACGGAGAATCAAGTCGCTGAGCTAAGGGTAGTGTTAAGTGAAACGTGAAATGCCCTTAGCAAGCTAAGAGTGTTAAGTGAAACGTGAAATGCCCTTAGCAAGCTAAGATGGTGTGCTCTAAGAAGTCACACATCATCATTACCGGCAGCTCACTGGACAACAGAGAGTGATAACAAAGGTACGCTGTTGCGTAAATGGGCCAAAGTTCACCCAGGATAGGTTATCAATCTGTGTTTTGTCAAACGTATGGGAAGTCTTTTATTGTTGAACCGTGAACTACCATTTCTGTTAAAGGGAGGATTCTCCACTATAACCAAAATGGCTTCTTTTACTCTTCTTTCGAAATGTCCGGCTTCTCTGTTCAGCCTAAATGCTTCTTGAAAATAAGTATGGGAACCCAGCCGGGGTATTCCCATTAATCATGTTAATAGTTTTCTTCGTTGAGACATCCATTTGTGCCGCGGTTGTCGTGTATTGTCGATGTAACTGGCATCAGATAGACATTTAATGCCATTAATAAAATGTGATTCTGTTTCTCTTATGTGGGTTTGTCCCTGAGGTGAACAGGAATATGTACGATGGTGTTAATCGGTCTGAAATATGTTTGCACATCACATCCTCAAAGGGAACCACGAATGTGACGTCAGAGGCGTTTTTTTATATTGGTTGCTGTATTTTGAGCTTTATGCATTGCTCATAACCGCGAAGCTCGTTGTACGTGGTTTCGCTCCTTTGAATTATAGTTACAAGGCTGACGGCTCCATTGGTAAATGTTCTGATTACTCTCAATTTCTGGAGTAAAGTGTCATTGAAATTAAAGTATAGATACTGATCAGTATGCATGGGTTTTCTGTAGAAAAAAGATACGGACTGATTCGTTGCCTTAGACGTCGGGCAGTCGAGGAATGGGAATTGCTTGTATTGCTTTTCTGGTCGTGTAAACTTAATGTTGCTGCCAACAGAGATCAGATGCTGGAAACAAAACTGTTGATCGAAAATGTTGATTTTAACAAAATTGTCAACCACAACGGGTGGTTTGAGTGCCTGATTAGGTTTGGATAGCGTGTTGTTCGAATCTTTCCGTGTAGAAGCTAGCTAGGATTGGAGAGATTGGAGATCTCATTGTTATAATTGTTCACTATATTATCAGAGTTCCCTCCCTTGTTCCAGTGCGAAACTGATGTTATAATTGACTACTAAGCGATGGCTATGCCATGTGCTATTAAGATAAAGAGCCAGTCTCGAGAGAACACATGGGTGTTCAGTTGTTGTTCAATTCTAGCTGTGGGCGTGTTTATTAAAATACGGAACTGTTAACTGTCGTATCGACAAAGATACAACAGAATTGGCGACGAGGATTCTTCTGGACTCGCGCACGATGGCACTGATTGGAAATTTAGGCGAGTTTGATTCCACAAAAGAGGAATTTGCCAACTATGTCGAGCGGATGCAACAATTCTTCGTTGCCAACGACATCAACGAGGAGCGGCAAGTTGCTGTATTTTTGAGTGTTGTTGGTCCGAAAACGTACGGTCTACTGAAAGACTTGTTGGCTCCAGAAACTCCACAATCGAAAACATTACGTGTTCTGTGTGACACATTGCAGGCCCACCTCCACCCAGTGCCACTCGTCAGAGTGTTTTAAATTCTACAAACGACCCCAACAGTCAGGTGAGAGTATCAGTTCCTATGTTGCGGAATTAAAAAAACTATCACAGCATTGTGACTTTGGCAATTTTCTACCTCAGGCATTACGTGACCATCTAGTTTGTGGCATCGCCAGTGAACCCACACAAAGGAAACTGTTGAGTGAAAGAGACTTGACATTTGACAGAGCATTTCAGATAGCTGTAACAATGGAAATGGCAGACACTAATACTCGAGAACTCCAGAGTCAGGGAACTAGTGAAAATAGTTCAACGCATAGTAGACAAGTGAATAAAATTGCATTTGTAAAGGGACCTCCAGCTTGGAAGGGGAAGGATGGTGAGAAGGGAGCATGCTCCAAATTGGTTTGCTTCCGATGTGGAAAAGGAAATCATAGCCCCGATGACTGCCGCTACATTAAATGTAAATGATACACGTGTTCGCAGATTGGGCATTTGGCGAAGATGTGTAAATCCGGCAAACAACGCAAATCAGGATACACCGAATTCATTGCCGATTGTGAATGTCACAAGTGGGAGATATTTCCTGAAGAAACCCCTGAGGAATTTCCCGAAATCCAGGAAGTAGGGATTTATTCTGTGAGGAACAAACAGCAAAGCGATGCCTATACTGCAGAATTTATGGTTAATGGGGAGTCGATTACCATGGAAGTTGACACAGGTGCCACGATGACAATTCTGCCAGTGGATGTATACAAGGAAAAACTGTCTCATGTGCCACTGCAAAGAACAAAACATCAGATAAAAACTTACAATGGGGCTAAGCTTTCACTCCTGGGAGAAGCAGATGTACATGTAACCTACCAAGGTCAGACAAAGACTTTACCCTTGGTTGTTGCAGACATGACTGGCCAGCCCCCAGTTCTCGGCCGAAATTGGTTGAAACATATTAAGGTTGATTGGAAGGAAATCTTCAAGGTCGTGGAACACACAGGTATCCAGGACATTTTAGATTCTCACAAAGCAGTGTTTGAGCCAGGATGTGGTACAATTACTGGGCACACAGCAAAAATCCATGTGCAGGAGAATGCTACTCCACGATTCTTTCGCCCACGACCTGTGCCTTACGCATTGAGGGATAAAGTGGACAGGGAATTAGAGCGCCTTGAAAATGAAGGAATAATCACCAAGGTAGAGACGAGCAACTGGGCTTCTCCCATTGTTGTTGTTGAGAAATCTGATAAATATCAACAGATGGTATTGGATGAGGAGTCCAAGAAATTCCTAACCATAAATACCCACCGGGGGTTATATGTTTACAACCGTCTACCATATGGAGTTTCAAGCGCAAGTTCAATATTCCGGAACACCATGGACAAAGTGCTGCAGGGCCTTGAAGGAGTTGGATGTTGAAAAAGTGAAAGCTATTGTAGATGCCCCGTGACCGCGTGACGTGAGTGAAGTACGTTCTTTTGTGGACATGATTCAATATTACGCCAAGTTCCTACCGAGATTATCAACAACACTTCATCCGCTAAATGATTTGCTCAAAGCAGGAACTCCTTGGAAATGGACCAAGGAGTGTGATAAGGCATTCAAAACAGCAATAGAACATTTGTCGTCGGTCCCAGTATTGACCCACTACGATGTCAACTTACCCATCAAGCTAGATTGTGATGCATCATTCTATGGCTTGGGTGCTGTCATATCCCACATAATGAGCGATGATTCCGAGAAACCAGTAGCATTTGCCTCCAGGACACTTACTTCTAGTGAAAGAAACTATGCCCAGCTCGAGAGGGAAGCGCTTTCGATAATTTTTGGAATTAAAAAATTCCAACAGTACCTATATGGGCGGCAATTCACATTAGTGACTGATCACAAACCCCTCCTGACGATACTAGGTCCGAAAGCAAGTGTACCGACACTCGCAGCAGCCAGACTGCAGCGATGGGCCTTGATCTTGGCTTCCCATCAATATGTTATTCAATATCGTAAAAGTCAAGACCACGCTAATGCTGATGCGATATCGCGGCTACCATTTGAAGAGACTAAATCACCTGATGGGAGCAACATGTCCAGTGTGTTTCATGTTGACCGGTTTGATGATATCCCGGTGACAGCCGTAGAGGTAAGGAAGTCGACAGCGAAAGATCCTGTCCTATCGCGTGTTCTAGATTTGACCTTGAATGGATGGCCTAGTCACATGGATGATGCGGATCTCCAACCCTATTTCAGCAAACGGCACGATTTGTCTGTCGATCAGGGTTGTGTGTTATGGGGTATCCGTGTCATTATTCTCAAATCAATGAGAGACCGGGTTCTCCACTCTTTGACTGATGAACATTTTGGCATATGCAGGACCAAATCACTGGCCAGGAGCCTGATTTGGTGGCCTATCTTGGCAGTGATATAGAACAGGACTTACAACACTGTGAAAATGTCGATCTGTAAAGAATCAAGCACCAGTGGCTCCTCTTCACCCTTGGCAGTGAACCTCAAGACCATGGGAGAGAATCCACATAGATTTCGCAGAATTCGAGGGAAAGCATGTTGATGCTTACTCGAAATGGCCCGAAATAGTACCGATGACCACCACCACGTCCGGCAAAACTATCGACGTCATGCGTGACATATTTGCTTCGCCTGGTTTGCCAGATGTGGTTGTGTCTGATAACGGGCCCCAGCTCACGTCCCACGAGTTTGATTCGTTTCTTCAGAGGAATAGAATCCGGCATATCGAAACTCCTCCGTACCACCCAGCGAGTAATGGTGCTGCTGCGCGAATGGTACAAACTCTTAAACAAAACTTGGAACTGAACAAACATAGCAACTTAACCATTCAGCACCAGTTGGCGAACTTTATCTTCTCTTACAGAACGACACCGCACACGTTAACTGGCAGTTCCCCTTCATAACTTTTGTGCAAACGCCAATTGAGGACCAGATTTAGTCTGATGAAACCTCAATTGGCCCAGTCAGTTGAAAAGACAACATGACAATGGACGAGATAAGGTGCGATCCTTTATCCCTGGGGAAAATGTTATGGTGCGCAATTTCAGAGGTCCACAGAAGTGGAAACGTGGAACAATATTACAGCGACTTGTCCCTCTAGCATACATTGTCCAGACTGGAGGAAGAAATTGCCATGTTCATGTTGATCATCTGATACCAGGCCCAAATGGTCACAAACCAGTAGTGGTGGATTCGGCCCCGGTTGGTTGGGAGTCAGATCCAATTGCCCCCGCCAAAGTACCTCGGACTGATTCTATACCCCTACCAACTGTTACCCCAATTACGTCTGATGCCGAAGTAGGGGAAGAACGAAAACCACTTGAAACGGATGTTCCAATTCCGGCTGTAGCTACACCATTGTCGCGTCGATACCCCCAACGTGAAAGACACATTCCTCAAAGAATGGACTTATAAATAGTTCAGTGCTGTAAAACACTATTCTGAGAGTACGAACTAGATGTATCTGCACGATACTTGTCTGAGACAGTTAAAAAATGTAGAGTTAAATCAGGCAGTTTCCTTGTATTTTAGTTTGGTATTTACATTCAGGTACTTTTCGTTACAATTTGTGTGCATTCTACTTTAACCGTATGAGACATTGCAATTGTGCATGTTCTACTGACTGTGTGAGACATTTCTGTCTAACGCGAACTAACCATTGGAACTATAATCTGGCTGCAGAACAGTAAAAGTGTGTGTGGAGGAGTGTTATAATCGTTCACTATATTATCAGAGTTCCCTCCCTTGTTCCAGTGCCAACTGATGTTATAACTGACTACTAAGCGGCGGCTATGCCATGTGCTATTAAGATAAAGAGCCAGTCTCGAGTTAGCCATTTTGGGTGTTCAGTTGTTGTTCAATTCTAGCTGTGGGCTTGTTTATTAAAATACGGAACTGTTAACTGTCGTATCGACAAAGATACAACACTCACAAAGATACAACACTCATAGCATACCCGTGAATTTGACACCACACTTTCCTTTCAAATGTAAATATAGATCATCCTTAGGCATAAATCCAAAGGTAGGGAGTGTGTCTCACTGTCTCACGCTGTAGAATACGATGGACCTTTTCACCACGGCTTTGGTAAATTTCGCGTCCATTCGGAGAAGCAAGTCACTTGGCGCAACAAAACATGTGATCATCAACAACCATTCATTTGCTGGTGGGTTGACAAGTCGGCTCACCTCATCGTTTTCTGTGTGCAGATTTGTCTCTGCCATAACAGAGGTATGTAGCAAATAATTAAAACGAATGATCTTTCAATTGAAAACATTTTCTTTTGTAATAAAGCGTCTGTGTTCCAAGCTGCCATAAGTCTGCAACCGTCAGTGTATTTTTTGTTTTAATTTATGATCTTTTATCGGCAATAATTTCAAGAAATAGTGTCATTTCCGGTTGTGATCTCCAGGCAGAGGTCGCAGCACAGACAAGATTTGGCGCGAGATACAAAATGGCGACAGCGTCATTGACGAACGCCTTGACAGCATCATTTATTGATTTGAAGGAGTTTTATGGGAGAGGCCTTATTCCACAATCACTCCAGCATTTCAACATTACAAGTATTATTTCGTTTTTTGTCGAGTCAGGCCATGACTACAAGTCTGGAGGTGAAACACGCACGCCGTTGGCTGCAAGATTCTGTTTTTGCATTTTTTACAGCCCACCAGCAACTGGTTATTTCATTGGTCGAATCCAGCGTGCAATCGGGAGTTTCCGTTGACAGGTTTTTCCGTTGTCACGTTTTTCGGCTATTTTCGGTATGAAAAGATCTATGGGAGGGAGTCTCGAGGCCATGGATTGACTTTTGCTGAAAAATTCTGAGTGCGCATGCGTGGTGCATAGGCAGATCTGGGCTGGACGTTTTGGGATCGAGGTGGACCATCCGTGATCCGAATGGGTCGTATGGGGTGTCCTAATAAAGCACTCATTAGGTCGTGTGGGGTCGTGGGGGAGAATCCGACTGGGCTGATGTGTCGTGGAAATGCCATCCATCGGTGCATGCGCAGTGGGAAAAGGGCATTTGAATGGATGTTTTGGAGCAGAGATGGACCAGCCGTGCTCCGAATGGGTCGTGTGAGGTGTCCTATTGAAGCACTCGTGGGGGAGAGTCCGACTGGACTGGTGCCTCGTCCATGCGCATTTGGGGAATATTGAAAAAGTGGCACGAACTGGTGTGTAGTAGAACTGCGGTCAATCTACGCATGTACAGACAGGGAATTGTAGATAAGTGAATTTGAATCAACGTTTTTAGTTATTGATGGACCATCCGTGATCCGAATGGGTCATGTGGGGTGGCATATGCAATTATTCGTGGGGAAGAGTCCGACTGGGCTTGGGTGTCTTTCTGTGCATGCGCAGTGGGAAAAGGGCATTTGAATGGACGTTTTGAGATACAGATGTACCATCCCTTGTCCAAATCCATCATTTGCGGGATCATATTGAAGCTCTCGGCATGTAGACTGTGCTTGGGTTAGTTTGGACGGAAAGTGACGCGATGCATGAGCAGTCGAGCAGTTTAACGAAAAAGGTCGTTTGGGGTGCGCAGGGACGTGTTTTGGCAATCTAGGAACCATTCTTGACCCAAATGGACCGTGTCGGTTATCATATTGAAGCTTTCGTAGAGTAGAGTCAGACTGGCCTGATTTGGACAGGAAGTGCCGTCAATCTGCGCATTCGCAGTTGGTCAGTAGTAGCGAAAGTGGGCATTTTAGGGGTGCACAGGAACGCGTTTGGGTGATATAGGGACCATCCCTGGTCCAAATGGGGCGCGTGGGTAGTCATATTGAAGCTATCATGAGGTAGAGTCAGAATGACATGTTTTTACTATGCGTCCCATCAATCTGCGCATGCGCACTTGCTGAGCAGTATAGAAACGTGGCAGTCTCGGAAGTGCGCAAGGTGGTGTTTGGCGTGGCGGATGAACCATCCGTGGTACAAATGGGCCCTTTGTGGTCTCATTTTGAAGCTCTCGGCGTGTGGAGAACGATAGAGATGGCTTGGATGAGCAGTGACATCATGGCACGCAAGTGCAGTCGAGGAGTAGTAGCGAAAGTGTGCATTTTGGAGGTTAGCAGGGGCATATTTGAGCGATTGAGGGAATATATCTCGTCTAATAACGGCCTGTAAGGTCACACATCGAAGTTCTCGTAGCATAGAATACGACTTGGGGGATTTTTACGTCATCTTTGACGTTAATGGTGTAATACCTGGTTGTTTCGTGACGGGTATAGTCATCGAAACTGTCTCACGAATCGGGTGAACACACGTATTTGGCTTACAATAAACACTGTTGAAGAAAGATGGAAATAGTTTATTTAGAGGCAGTTTGAGTATGTAAATATGTAAATAGATGAATATATGTATAGAAATAATAAATAGAATTTAATAGGGGCACGTCAGTCAGGGTGTCACCCAATATAATATACTTCTCCACAAAATGCTGGTGAGTTCATAAAGTGTGCCACTTGAAGGCTTCCACTTGTTGTATGGACCAGTATAACTTCAGTAGCTTCAGGTTTAAGTTAAACGGACAGCCAGGACCTGATGAAATAAATGTTAACTTTGAAGCAATGGAGGTATGTCTTTACGGTCTGGCTGTTTATGTTGGAAAGCAGTGACGCGTAACTACAGAACAGCAGCAAAAGACTTATTTTAATATACGCGACATAGAATATCAAAGATTATTAATTATTCAAAATCGAAACTTCATTAATGTAGGTCAAAATATAAGCCTTTGAGTTAGAAGGAGAGAGCCAAATAATCAAGGCTAAATTGAGATACATGCATTAAAAACATGTAAACAAGTTTACCAATATGGAAACAGAATATGTTAAACGTCATGCACATTAACAAGGTTTGGAGCTGATAGCGAGTTGACGGTAGACCAATGCAACTAGAATTTTCAAAGGGAGGTAACTTGAAATTAAACTCTGACACATACTGATTGAATGTGCCAGACATTTCCGGTACCCTGTTTCACCCAGGTATCTGAATATAATGAGGTTACTAGTTATCAGGCCCTGATGGGACGTGATCCTGCATTCTGATTTAGCGATACCTAAAGCATCCATTGAACATGGATACATAGTATGCATGAGGTAGCTAAATAATATATAGCCCTCACGAGTATGAGGGCTATATATTATTTAGCTAGCATGAAGGTGCCATAAATATCTCATATATTATATAATCACCATGGTCTCTTGTCAACTAACATCAACTCCATTCAAAACAGTCGAGTCGTGAGAGCGTTTTTGGTCCCAAGAGTTGTCTCCCATTTAATATTTGGCAAATCGCGTACGTGTAGGTGCAATTTTGGACGAGGTCCTCGACTGAAAACCGCCAAACTCGACATAATGCGACCGGTACCACGAGACAGCAGACACATTAAACATATTATGAAAATTGGTCTCCACCTCCTAAAAATTATGTTTCGTAAGAAAATATCAATATTTTTCGCAGTGTTTGAAAATTAGAAATTCAAAATGCAATGTTTCAAAGTAAAATACCGACATAGTACTGCAGAGTTTCGGAATTTTTAAGCATTGTGCAGGAAGTAAACGTTTAGTTTAGCAAATCCATATCAATAAACGATAATTTGTATTACGTTTAGAGGAGTTATAGATAATTGAAGAGTAATTAGGTCACCACTATTTCTTTGGCTGCTATATTATTACAGTATTCAATAACGCAAATTAAGAGATGTGCCTTATGTTATTCATTCCTGTAATATTACAGAATAATGTAGTTGCCTGGACTGCAATTACCACAAGCAAAACACTAAACAATACCATGTGTATTTGTAACATGTTGAGTGTAAGATTTGTGAATAAACTTTAGTTCATATCAATTATCCAAAACACAAATATGTATTATGTTTGATGTTTCAAATAATTACATTGAGAATTAAACCAATTCTCTCGGTCATAAAGACACGAGGTAACACTTAATTTACAAATGAACAAGATTTTGAATATAAACTGAACCAGTGGGAATTAGTGTCAATGTCTTACATATGTTAACCTGTGTTTGTGTGAATATGAAATGCATGCTTCAAACATTATTGTTGCAATAACTATGCATAGATACTATCAGAAGTCCATAAAAACCATGATACTATACATATACAAAAACATAAATGTGCTATAATCAAACAAAGCATGGCCACATGGGATCAAGTCCACAAGTTGTACTGAAAAACTTTAAGTCCAATTTGACCGAAAAGAATTACAATTCAGAAATCCAAATAATCAACCAATTGCATTAATTCATTAATTAATTGCATTAATTAGTAAATTAACGCTAGTCTATATCATAACATCAGTGCCTCTAATTAATTAATCAATTAATTAATTTTGTGAATTACTTAATCAATCAATCAATGAATCAATCGATTGGTTGAGCAATTAATTACTGACACTGGAGATGTATGGGAGTAATATTACGATAGAATTAACTAAGTAAATTCCCCGAGCACAAAATAATATGTTGATGTTGTTATTGTTTTGGATCGGTTTGTTTTCCTGTTCAGCCATTTTACTGTGTGACCAGGATGAGGCTTGGATCAGAATGAGGCTTTATCGAGACCTGGGGGAGGGGAAGGTCAAGGATCAGCTAGATAGGTAGATACCAGCTGATTATATAAATTAATATCTGCAGAGCATGCATTGATAAGCCTGCAGGATAAGGAGACAAGCCTAAACAAAAGACTATTTACTCTAAGCTGTCCTTTGACAGTGTAGACCTCCCAACAGATTTTAAGGATAGCTGTCCCCTTAGAGGGTCAAAATTGGTCTCTTTTTTTATTTCTTCGTTCAAATATTCACTATTTCCTCTAACATTTCGTGAAAAATGAAATCAAAATTATAAATAGAAGTGCTTCAATATTAGGATTAAAAATTTAGTTTCCGAGGCACTGGAACAATTAAACCGATTGCCTTAGCTTGGGCTTGGCTACTATTATTTTTGTCCGTTAAATTTCCCTTTCCAAAACTCATTTCCGCAGTATTATGGTAAGATAATTATCTATTAGTCCTACTTATTTACATTAATCTTAATCTACCCCCTTCCGATCAAAACCATGCAAACATCCTTATTTTTGTTTCTAATTATGACAGTGACTCTTCACTCAGACACCCGCCGTGAAGCGAACAATTCTCAGCTGGAAAAGTTTTAGCAAGTTTTTTAAGTTTAAATTGGACTTTAAACCGCCTTGATGAAAAAAACTTAGTGTAATAGTTATCCAGAATAAACAGGAATTCGAGTAGGTCCCATTAGACAGATTAAATATGTATTTAACAATAGAATTCAAGCAAAAAATTTGGATTAATTCCTCAGATGTATAGCTGGACACATTTTGCCCGATTTCTAGTCTTTCATTTTTGTACAAAATCCGAGATTTAAACGTTTATTTCTCAAAAAGTATCCATGCTACGCTTTTGAAATTTGGCATGCTTGTTACTTATAAGGTGGTGTAGTAAACTTTATCTCACTTTTTGTAAGTTCGGATTAGTTTTTAAATTATTCAACTTTTAAGACAAACAACAGTAAAATAGTACGTTTTTTAAAATTTATTTTAGTAAAATAGCTGTAAAAACAAAACCAGGCAAAATTTTAAAAAAAATGAGATAAAGTTTACTAGTTCGAATTGTCTCCTATCAAGGTATACCATCAACGTTGAAACAAGACAAACAGTTTTCATGAAATTCCAATTGAAAAATGGACGCTATTGTTTTAATTTTATTTTTTTTAAATTAGAATATTTTCTACACAGTAGCAGCATCGGTTATACAAATCATATAGTTGGATGATGTTCCCTACGATGTACGCTTTCATAAAATATATAGTTTACTATGGTTATCTTGTATATTTATTGATACAGACGACAAATTGTCACGGGGGTGCAAAAACTGCCTCTAAGGGTACAGCTATCCTTAAGCATGGCCATTTCTTGTAAACTAAATTTGGGCAATCTGCAAATTCTATATAGTCACATTCTAAATGGATATTTAATGTGTCTGGTTTTCCTATCCTGTTCACAGAATTAACTCAACATTCAAAGTTGTTCCACACTTCAACAAATAAATCAGATTAACTTATCCAGCAAAACAGTTACTTTGTTTCAGAAACTAGAACAAATGCTTTCTGGACAAATCCAAGATGTTTTGAATTCAAACATGGTTGTGCCTACTGAATGTCAAACTGTTTTCATTATTTGAGTGATCCTAAAAAAAACAGCACATTTCCACCCACAGATTTAGTGAAATTGACTATTTTTTACAGATAAATACAATCCCATGTGGCACAGAATAAATAACCGTAGCACATAACATAGCATTTAGAACACAGTGGATAGAAAGATGCTCTCAGACCCACTGCTTGATAGTGTCTGTTTGGTTCCAGATCACGGGGGCTGAAACAAAGCATGTGAAATGTGATCGTATGGCAAATAAATGTTCAGTGATATGTCCAGAGCTTAAAATTGAAAAAAAAAAAAATCTTACCTGATTAAATAAATGTTAACTTTGAAGCAATGGAGGTATGTTTTTACGGTCTGGCTGTTTATGTTGGAAAGAGAGAAACAGGGCCTATCAGGGATATTAAGACACTTCAATCATGTGACCTCCTGGCCCCTGATAAGGGGAGAGGGGGTCGTCCTAAATTATGTCAGGCCTTTGGCAGGGCGGCTTATTTACACTGATTGCATACTTTATACACAAAAGTACAACCCATTTGTTGATATTACTATAATATTTATATATTTCTGCATTTATCTAGTATATTTTTAGACATGTATCGGCACATAAGATGTCCATAGTCATCGATCTAATCTTCCACGCTTAAAACCTTAGATCTGTCCCACGGGATGATCGATCAGCCAATCCTGAATCCTAATTCATTTGCTCAATTCCCTTCTGGGACAAGCTTATCCTGTTTATTTTTGGTGTCCTTTCGTATCTCCATGTGGGCACATACATTGTATTACTTTTGATACAATAAATTGAAATTGCTCACCTAGAAGAGTAACTGAAACTAACAGAAGGGTGTGAAGCAAACAGTTTTTATGGGAGGGTGTCCAAAAGAATAAACTGGAGCTTCCCCACCGGTATGGATTGGTTTATAGTTATTGTTTTAACATCAACATCTCCCCTTGGTATTAAAACTGTATTTTCATTTCTGCACAGGTATGGATTAGCTCCTGTTTTAACATCAAATCACTTTAAATAGGCAATCTGTGTAATAAAGATCACGCTTCTCTAGCAAATGCATGTTGGTGGATTATTTTCTTCGATAAGAAAGTATCGACAAACAATTAAGCACGTGATTATGTAAATAAGCCGGCCTGCCATGGTATGACAATTGGACCGTCCATTTGCGTACACGTCACCATCCATAAGATGGCTTGCGAATCGTGTGTCTCCATTATTGCGGAGCGATATCCGGTACTTTACCGGATTCTGTTCGGCCTTCATCCGGCGGAGAACAGACTGGAGAAATCTGATGAATTACAGGTTTTCTTACCACTTCTGAAACAGATATTGCCTAGGCTTACAAAATATATAGGTATGTATAACTTTCGTATCATCCAAGAGGTGTGATGAATCTGAAATTTTGAACAAGTAGTTCATCACATGACTCGAAAATGGCGAGTTACGTTGGGGTTACGTCGGTAGACTTTAGCTGATTGGCTGACGAAGTCACGTGGTATTGATTTCTGGAAATTCCCACTTGCCGAAAGTAGGCTGAAAATGGATACCGCGTATAGATGACCGAGATGGTTACAGGTTGTCGGACCGTCCAGTAAGAAATTGTCCCGTAAGAAATTAACAATAATGAGCCCTGCAATGCCAATAAACACACACATATACACACATTTAGAATTTTGCAAGGTTTTGAGCATGGAAGAGTAAATACAGATACAGATACAGATACAAGATTTCTTTATTGTCGATATGGATTAGAACAATTAACATTAGCCATTAGGCTATTGGATCGACACAAGTATTATAACAACGAAAGATAAAAATTTGGCAGAATTAAAATATATCACAAGTATGTATAAAAGGTGAGAAAATGTAGCCAATGTAAAACGGTGTAAAACGGTTTCACGTTAAAATCTTGCACATTGAACATTTGCAAATAGGTCCCTCCCACTTGTTGATCAGTTTCTTAAAAATTTTAAAATTGGGAGCCTCTCTAAAAAGTTTTGGCAGGTCATTCCAGACTTTGACACCGTAAAATGACAGAGAGTTCTGTCCATAAGTCTTGGTATTGTACCTTGGCATACTTAAAATATATCTGCCACCTCTAAGATTTTTATCTGTTTGTTGTGTGTTAAAAAGCTCTTGAATATAGATTGGTGACATGCCATGGACTGCCTTATACATTTCAGCAGCTGTATATCGGATCCGTTGAAGATGTAGAGAAGATACATTGGCCCTTTCTAACAAAGTATTTACAGGAGAAGAAAAAAAATTGACGATCCTGTGCATTATAATAACTGATTGAATGCCTTAAAATTACTAGATAAAAGCAGAAATGTATAAATATTATAGTAAGATCGACAAATAGTTGTAATTTTGTTGTAATCAGTGTAAATACATCTTCATTTTATCCAGCCAATTTCTACGTTCCCACTTCGAACCTGCCTTGATTTATCTGGACCCCTTCAATGTTCAAATAACTTATAAATAGACACGACACGTCACTGACCTCGAAAGCATTTGAAATTCGAAATGGGTCGCACAAGAGCGTTATTGATTGGCTGACCTAAATTGTGGGCACCTTATTAGGAGGAAAGACTCCGCTAATAGAGGATGATGTCACTCTCCGTGACTTCACTGACCTTCACTCGCAATCGATGTGTACGTTCTGATTGGTTCTTCTGCCGTTAGAAGGTGAAATTTACACCTCGGATTTTGAACACTGAAGGGGTCAGATAAATCAAGGCAGGTTCGAAGTGGGAACGTAGAAATTGGCTGGATAAAATGAAGATGTGTAAATAAGGCGCTGCCAATCGATCTCCACAGGCTTGCCACAGGCCTGACATTGGTATTGGTATTGTAATTGATATTACGTATATGTTTGTACATGGCGCATTGTTTTTAACAACCATTGACATATGTATATATATATATTTTATGTTTCTATATGTATTCATGTATGGAAATAAAGTAAAGTAAAAGGTACAACCCGATGATAAGAACCATGCAGAAGAAGGGAGACAGAATTCCGGGGAGATAATGCTAACAGAAACTGCGAATGTTGACGGGCTTACCTCCCTTATGGACCAGGGGGAAAAAAGGCTTTATTTTTGAACCAGTCTTCTAAAGACTGAATGAAGGGTGAAGAAATCGGAAAATTTGTGATATATAAGAAACACGCGCAGAGATTCCCTTGTAGACAACTGTAAGTTCATCTGGAATTGGCTGAAGAAGTGTGGAAATCCTAGGAAACGGTTAAAACATAACGTGATTGTAATTTGGAACGAAAACTGGTCCCACGATAACCTGGTAGCATTGACTGCACGGTTATTAGACACTTTTTATGGGATCAGATAATCGACTGATGAAACGGAATTCGACTGATGAAAACGGAAACTCGGTCGGTTATTTGTTGATAGCTCGCTTAATACTGGTTCGATTCTGACAATCTAAACTTTCCGGAGTAGCTGAAGAGATTCTCTTTTCAAATATATATAGGTTGATGACAAAAGTTTGTTAATTTTTGAGATAGTGGGCAACTGAAATTTTCGTGTCGACTTCGCTGAAATTTTTTCTGGACCGACCGACATGCGGTTTTTCTTGTCCGGAAAATTATTCCGTGGACTGACTGAAATACTTTTAGGTTTCCGGAACGCTCTACTTTCTTACGAATAAAATGATATAAAATGTATGCATGTATCTTCTACCGTTTTCCTTAAAAGGGTTCGCTGAAAAAAAACGATTGAAAATCACAACATTTTCAGTTGAATCTGCCGTAAACCGGATTAGTGAAGCGAGTTAAAAACTCGGATTTGGAGACGGACTTCAGAAGATTCCGAAAATCCGGAATAAGGATCGCGGTTAAGTTTATTGAAAGATTGGTTATGTCGGCAGGTCATAAGTGTCGAATTAAATTTAAAAAGCATAGTTTGCACAAAAAATATCCTAGTTTTCAAATAAATGAATGTTTGTCATGTAATAACTTAATGTAAATGGGAATAGTATTTAATTTTGAATTGATCATTAATTTTATATATATTTTTATAATCAAAATGCAGAATGACCAGGAATATACATATTTTGTTCTCAGTCATTGTTGTTCTTGGTTTTGTTATTAATATAAATTTACTAATTGATAATATAAATATAATTTAATTTATAAAATGAAGTAAAAACAATTTTGACAAGCAAAAATGATTCCAACAATGTAGAACGGTGAGGTTTGGAAATATGTTCAAAATTGCATTAGTAATTCCAGTTTCACGGTCAGTAACAAAGGGTAATTTCGCTTTCTTCAAAAGTGGAACTTTTTCACGAATATACCGAAAGAAAAATTCGTGGTGCTTTTTGAATTTTCTGTCATGAATCAAAAATGCCAGTGGAATGATTGGATGGCCAGTCAACAAATTGTGCCGAAAAACAAGCGGAGAAACATAAAAATCACCAAGCTGGAAGGTGGTATCATACAATAAATGAACATCGTCAACAGTCTTAGCCCTTAACAACTTACTAAACTCACTAAACATCTCCGGTAAACCAACACAACTTACAAAATCCGAGAAGATCATAGTATCTGAAATAAAACCATGTAAATGATTGGCAATTTGAACGTAATTATACAAATCATCCCTTCCCAAACGTTTCTGAGACTTAATTTTATCATGAATATTTGTTACCTGAATATAATCCCTAGGGTTAAGGACTCCTTGATACTGACCATCTATTTCTGTGTCTCACTATTGGAATGGTTAATATAATCTGATTACCTATTCTGCTCACATAATCTTTTAACGATCGTCACTCTCGGCAAGTGTTGTAACGGATTAGCAGTTGGGGATCAATTGCATGGGATTAAAACTTAACTGTTCACCAGTCTGGGCTGTGAGATGTCAAAAAATCAGTAAGTAAACAAAACTCACAATGATAAAATTCATTTTAGTTCATATAAATTATAATAATTACTGAGAACAAAATATGTATATTCCTGGTCATTTTTCAGGTACAAGAAGGTACATGCATCAAAATATACGTATTTAAAATTAATGATCCTTATTCCGGATTTTCGGAATCTTCTGAAGTCCGTCTCCAAATCCGAGTTTTTAACTCGCTTCACTAATTCAGTTTACGGCAGATTCAACTGAAAATGTTGTGATTTTCAGTCGTTTTTTTTCAGCGAACCCTTTTAAGGAAAACGGTAGAAGGTACATGCATACATTTTATATCATTTTATTCGTAAGAAAGTAGAGCGTTCCGGAAACCTAAAAGTATTTCAGTCAGTCCACGGAATAATTTTCCGGACAAGAAAAACCGCATGTCGGTCGGTCCAGAAAAAATTTCAGCGAAGTCGACACGAAAATTTCAGTTGCCCACTATCTCAAAAATTAAAAAACTTTTGTCATCAACCTATATATATTTGAAAAGAGAATCTCTTCAGCTACTCCGGAAAGTTTAGATTGTCAGAATCGAACCAGTATTAAGCGAGCTATCAACAAATAACCGACCGAGTTTCCGTTTTCATCAGTCGAATTCCGTTTCATCAGTCGAATACGCCGACCCCTTTTTATGAATAAGAGTCTGCAGGTCCGCCATGCAACCACGTATGGCCAAGAAAGTAACACTGGACTAAAGACATCTTTAGTGATAAAATCGTCATAAATTATTGAAGAAAAAATACGGAGTGCCAGTGTGAGCCACATGTCATGGTATCGTAAACTGGTTGCTCCCCGGAATTGTTTTTTAGACGGAGTGGTGGGGAGATATTACATTGTCTGCCAAACGCCGGTCGCATTGCACACCGACATTCAAAATGAAGATTGTCTATATTTGTGGGAACATTTTCAGCCAAATTTCGTTGAATTTAATCATACCTGCAATCGGGTATGAAACTGAGAAACTGGAGGAAATTTTCTGATGCATTTTTTTACCCAAATAATTTTGTGACACTATTTCCGACCCGCACGAGGGCTAAACGTGCGCAAATTCTGTGAGTAAACAAAAATTTATTAGCATGTCTTTGTAACTCAACTGTAAAATTTGTATTACAGTTGTCATGTAAGGCCGTTGTCAGTTGATAGGTTGTTTCGCATGACCCGCCCGCATCAATATTTTGGAGATAAATAATGCCGCATGTATTTTAATTATCAGTAAACAATCAGTTATCAGTTATTGGCCGTAAACAAATAAGTCAGCAAATCCACGAAAACTCATGAGCAGACCGTGCCGTCACAGCGTGGAGCACAGGCGGCTGGGACAATCTATATGCCGGCGCCATATTGAACGTACTTATAAAAAGAGAACAGGCTGGAAACGCTGTTCAAGGCTTCTCGCCAAATGGGCGTAAATAAAGCTTTATCTTCTCCAAAAACTATACCACCTTTCCCCTAGGACCCCCAGCGATGCTCATGCACACTCGGGTCGTCAAGACCAGGTGCTTTATCCGAGTTTTAGCCGTCAATTCAAAATCAACCCATTGGACTGTTTACCTGAGACAATGACCCAGTTTACATACGAATCGCCATTCCTCGGTCCTTTCCGCCTCCGCTCCGACCAACTCGAGTTGGAAATCCCCTACGCGTCAGGTCGGAGCGGAGGCGGAAAGGACCGAGGAATGGCGATTTGTATGTAAACTGGGTCATTGTCTCAGTAAACAGTCCAATGGGTTGATTTTTAATTGACGGCTAAAACTCGGATAAAGCACTAGCTAAGATTCATAGCGTTTCCCTTCCCTCAACGCTATGCCGCGGGATCTCCCGTGTGTAATTCAGGTACATAAACACCGTTAGAAACAGATCAGAAAATTACATTCACTCGCCCCAAATCCCCACTATCGTAACATGGTCCTATCGGTTTAGAATGCCATCAATATTATTAGTTACAAACACTTACTTGCACTCGAAATACGGCACAGAACGAAATGGATCGAGAGCCAACAACGTGACAGCCATGTCTTCTTTTGGTCTCCTCGAACTAGCGGACAAGGTACGAGTTTCTTACACGCGACACCAAAATTTGACCCCGTTAAATTTCGCCCGTGGGACTTAATATAGAATCTCCTACAGGCCCACAGGTGTGCAATATTCCATGCTGACAAACCGGTAGACACTATCAGACTGTACATGTAGTTGAATCGCACTTGGAATCGACGAATCTATATTAAGTGCATTTGAGTTTTACTATCTATCATAATTATTTACAGAATGTTACAATTAAATTAAAGCAAACTTAAAATGTCTCTTTACGGAATAATTATTTCATTAGTACAATGTATTTTTTCGGCCTGCATGGAATAAATGAAATAAAAATAAATATGATAATACATGTCTCTCTACACATTGTCATGATGATTTGATTTATGGAACAGGCTAATGGAAGATTATTTTGATTCGATATGGAATGAGTCAACGGTAGAAAATTTACCTTCAATAATTAATAATTATAGCATCTAGCATCTATGTTTTAGCAGGAGAAGGTCATGCTAAACAACCTATTAACTGACAGCGGCCTAATGTTCCCAGAAAATAGCCCCACTGCATCTAGGTGTCCAATAATAGGGCCTGTCCAAGAACGGGCAGTCATGCTAACCAGTTGAAGGTATGAAGCAAAAAGAGATAAAGTAACCACTATCCGAAACATCATCCTCACCGAAGATCGTAAAATCAGATACTGATGCATTCTTCTTTCAAATGTTGACTCCGGAAATGAAGCAGGAACCTTCACGAATGTAAATTCATGCTATTTTGCATTGTGCTGTGCATCCGCAAATGTACTGCTTCCGACATCGAGGTCAATTTATGCGAAAAAATTACCACTACGTTATTGTAATTTGAAATGAAAACTGGTCCCATGATAACCTGTGTAACCATGCAGTTGAAGATATGGTGCAAAAAGAGATAAAGTAACCGCTATCGGCAACATTATCCCCTTCCGGGTTGATTTGGGACACAGTTTCAGTGATTTTGCTGTCTTCTGTGATAAAAATATGACAAATCTGGCCTCCAAACAAGAAATAACCCAGTCAACAAATGGTCAAGCAGATGAGTAATCAATTTTAAAAGGTAATTACGCTAATTTACGGATGTAAAAACAGTTGGCGTCGTCCCAGCTCTCAGAGGCGGGTGGTGGAAGAGGACGGACATCGAACACCGCCCGCTCGTAGTATCTCGAGCATAAGAGAACAAACAGCATTTTGGGAATATAGCACCCTGTGATTTTTTGTTGTAGCACCAGCATGACCAGGGATAAATACCCATTGAGAGTGGATTTACAGATAAGAAGAACAACAAATTTATGTCTGTAAATGCTGCAGAAAATATGCGCAGTACAATGCAAAAAAGTGCAAATTTACATGTGTGAAGATTCCTGCTTTTTCTATACTGCGTGTGAACGAGGCCCTGAGCGCCAAGCCATTCAGCAGCTAGCTGTAGTTGTTGGAAAAATGCTGGACGGCTCATATTTTCCAAAGCCACAAACAATGGCTTGAACAATGGCTTGCTCTGACAACGACATGAATAAATAAATATAATATTAAATAATAATATTGCAACCTATTCAATAGTGTACAGGATATTGGTTTGTATATTCTTTTGCAGGCTCTGTCGTTTGTCTGACATTGTGGCCCAGTGTGAATGATGTCCGTGAATTATGCCTCAGGCTTGTCTCCATATGAACACAAGGGAAAGGTTGGTCAGCCGGAGACCTTTGATCCCCCAGAAGAGGTTGAGAAGAAGGTGGCAGAATTAGCTGACCTCGTGAAGGAGAGCAAACACATGTTAGTTCACACTGGGGCAGGTATCAGTACATCAGCTGGTATACCCGACTTCAGGGGCCCTAATGGTGAGAATTATGTCTCTTCGCAATATAGAATCCTCCTTCACCACTTTAATCTTTACACAAAACAATTGCCCCAGCACATGGTCAGTTACATGGAAGAGGGATTTGTGTTTCATATTTTCCGCATATTAACCTAGGCTACAGTGTGGGAAATATTTTGAATCAGTGGACTGTTTTCAACTTGAAGTTGCCAAAATTATCATCACTGTAAAACTTAATGGTCAATTCTTGGAAAAGTACGGTAATTTGATGCATGTTTACTGTATTTAAACCGATTATCAATATAGTAAAAAGTCTGCCCAAGGATTGAGTCTAGGCTGGAGAGAGAGATTACGAGCCACAAAAATTACACTGAGAGTCCCTCATAAATATTTCCAAATAGATGTTGCCAGACATTTTTAAACATACTTACATGTACTCCTAAGATTCTCATGTTAAATTAAATTGATATGATGTACATTTTAGAAAGTGAAAATGTTGTGCAGAATGTTTAAAGTTTATACCAAATGGTCTGAACAGCGGCCACTTGTTTATGCTAAATTTATTGTAAAGGGGAATAATATTTGCATAAGCTATTTAGTTTTTATTCTCTTTAGTTTTTGAAAGAGCATATCAAAAAATAAAAATTCCAGAAATTTGGTTAAAAAAATCAACAAAAAATGACTTCCAACAAACTGACGTCATCAATCGCCCCCAAATTGCCCAGGCCCGGTAGGGTTAATACAAAGTAATGTACGAACATTTGGTATACCCTTTAATGTTCTTGTTTGGTTTATTTTGAAGGCGTGTGGACGTTGGAGAAGAAAGGTGAATCACCCAATATCAGTGTGACATTTGATGAGGCTAAACCTACAGTTACACACATGGCTCTTCTGGCTTTAGAAAGAGAAGGTAAGGATGAGAAAGGTCATCCACACTAGTTACCTCCCTTAGCTCCTTGGTTGTAGCTCTGCCACATGTCGGCCATCTGTGCCACAAGAATGTCCTGGCATACTCCACTTGAGCAAATTATCCAGGTTAGGATCGAGCTTCGTATATTTACAGGGAAATAGATGATTTCGCCTTCGATTTTGCACGAATACACTAGTTGAAGTGTAACTGTGGTACTTGTGTAAGTGTACGACATATTCCAGATAATGATTTGATTGATAAAACGAAATAAAAAATTTCCCCAGTATTTCAGTCATATTTTGTCTCAGAGGATTCAAAAGCAGCTTTCTACAGTGGAAGAGAAATATTCACAGCCCCTTTTGAAGTCAGAGATGACGTGAATGATGTCATACTTTGAGCGACGTCGTGTGCATTATGCGGGATGTTGCGGCAATGCAGAGAATGGAACAGATTTGTAACAATGTTGCACTGTGACCTGGTGAATCGTTCCATAATAACGTCACAAGTTCCGACATGCTTTTGGCGCTGTGCTCTACAATAACATTAATAACATTGAAATTGTTAAAATTTGTTAAAAGTCGTAAAACAAGAAACATGGTATAATCCTATAATTTGAAAGATTATCTTGAATATGATGTATACTTGCAAAAGTACCACAGTTACGCTTTTAACAGCCTGTATATGTTTGAGAATCATGTGACCCAATGCTTTGAAATTACTCTCAAGGTTATACCAAATGGTCTCCATAACCCATAATTTGTTGCTAAATTGTTGTACATGTTGTAAGAGGGTATATTTGACATGTTATAACTGTTTACTGTTTTGGGGAATAGTTGAAGTCTGAATTGAACAAACTCAATACCCTCAAATCACGCCCTTTTGGAAATGGCAAAGACCGGGAAATTTTGATCTGTGGGTTGGGTGGGTTCAGGTTCCTGTTGCTTCAATGCATTTTTGCTGAGAAGCAACAGGAACAAAAGTTTGATAATGTGATGTCTAGCACTGTAATATCACTTTTCTTTATTGCACCATGTAAGCGTCCTGTCTGTGTCTTGTGCGCTGTCCTCAATGTTTTACAGGGTGGATGGAGGGTGTCTAGTAAGTTCCATGTTGCTTTAAAGGTTTCTTCTTTGAAGCAGCAGGAACACAACTGGGCTAGGTGGTGCTTAGTTGGTTCGTCATGATATAGCTGAAATATTGTTGAAAGCGACGTTAAATTCTATTCACTCACTTTTGATCTGTGACATCAGAGTCTGATTACAATCGATTGTAGCGATTGTTCTTGGCGACATTTCTATTGTAACGCCAGCAACATCACAGAACTACAAATTAAGCAAGATAATACGATGTCCCATATCAATGCTGAATGCGACATGATCGTAATCAGACTGATTTGTTACGGCTTCAATAAGTTTCAACCACATCT